>BMAO01024422.1:0-67491 GCA_019973975.1 Trichonephila clavata | reverse complement strand
GATATGTTAAGTTGAACTTACTGGGAGCTACTGCTTGCATTGGGAATTTCTAGTTGCTAGAACACGTTCGATTCATTTTTCAAACTCTATAGCTATTTATTATGTGTTAATTAAAAATCAATTATAGATTTCAGTGTATGTCTAATCAATTCACTTAATCCAAAAGCAGGGAACTTTTTGAAACATGATATATATTTTCTTCATTGGTAGAACAGCCCTTAAAGACTTAAGGTATCCGACTACCCTAAAATTACGAATTTTGTCAGAAACTGACAACTTTTTTTATGGTTTTGTTTTATAGGCCATCTTATTAGCTTTAAAAAATACCAAGTTTTTTATTTTCCGTTCTATAAAGCAAAAACTGCAAGTGTTTTAGTAAAAGCAGATGTCATTACTTTGAGCAAGATGTCGTACGGAAAACGCGTTTTACTCGATATTTGTTTTTTTTTTAATGCTCAAACTGAGACTGCGATTGCTCAAAAAGTTTTGAAAATAATTAACTGAAACTTTTTGTGTATGTTTTGTATAATTGTAGAAGTGTTTTAACCTTCGGATTGATCAATCACTGTTTTATTACAAAATTTACAGTCCCTTATATTACTATAAGAACTGTTTTTTTAAAGCAATTTTATATAATAACTAAAATAAAGGGCTCTAGTTATTGTAAAAATTAAAATATCTCTTATCCTGAAAATCATTTCAAAAATGAATAACATAGCAACACATCAGAATTGAAAAATTGATTCTCTGGTACAGAATTCAACTTTTGGTACAGAATGGTCCATATATATGCTATTTTTTTGTAAATTTTTACCAATTTTTTCCCATTTTAGTAATAATAATTTCTTTTTCTCTTCTTAATTTTAGTATATTTTTCTTAAAATGTACTAAACAAATCTAAAAACAACAACAACAAAAAATCCCCATACCTCCATTTTTTTAAAAAAAAAAAAGTTATCGCAAGTAGTCGGATACCTTTAAGCTAAATGATATGATGTTAAGAAGACCAAGCAAATAATAAAAAGAATAAAATTTTAAGCGGGTGACCAATGAAAAAAAATTGATTTTTCAATTTTCAT
The DNA here is from genome assembly GCA_019973975.1 of Trichonephila clavata. Taxonomy (NCBI): domain Eukaryota; kingdom Metazoa; phylum Arthropoda; class Arachnida; order Araneae; family Nephilidae; genus Trichonephila; species Trichonephila clavata. The sequence goes on along the minus strand of BMAO01024422.1, from coordinate 66,412 downwards.
TGGAAAATAAACTATATGACCTCTCTGGATTCTAATACAACTTAAATTTTTACTCCAAATATAACTTAGAAGAATTTTAGCAATCCAAACTATGGTGATCTTATGCATTACGTAAAGATAAGAGTGTTTCCATTAAATCTCAAGTTCTCAAAAGTGTAAATAACAATGCAAAGGAACGAACATTCTTGAAAATTCTGCTCATCTAATAATATGGCTCGCATTTTTCTTTTAATGTGTAGAGATCCACTAAAAATGGTGCTTGAGGAAATCGACGATGAGGGAGCGTTATTCTGTTTTTAAAATCCATAGCTTCTTCTTTTTAACACGATTTTATTAGCTTCACTTGTATGTAACGGGATCTTTGAACTCGATTTTTACCCACTTTAAAAGATCAGATTAATTCGAAATTTTGCACATTTGTCAAAGACCCATGACAATACAATAATTTCATAATTTTGTTCCACTGTCCTGATCAGGATCATCAGGATTAACTATTTCCAGATTGGCGACTAGTTCATTATACCATTTCCAAATTTAGCGACTAAAAGATTAAGATACAACCCTAAAAGCGAAAATGCTCGTGATTAAACTCAGACATACAGTCTGTTTTTCTTAATTCTCTTGCCGGATCTGTGGAATGAAACATCATTCATTGCTTCATTTTACCCAAACAGCTGAGAATTGATTCAGACGTCTCTCTCTCTCACCGGATTAAATAATTTCTCACAATTTCTTCGATTCCAAACGTGCACTGTCTAATGCTGATACAAGTTTCAGAGAGAATATTGGGTTCTTTTTAGTGAAAAAGATCATCAAGAATTTACAACTTCTTCTGCATCAGATATTTCAAGCTTAGTTGTTCCAGATTTCCTTCAGTTGGGTGATCCTACATTTTGCAAACCAGGTCGTATCGACTTACTGATAGGATGCCAATGGGTATTCGAGATTCTAAGAAATGGCGCATTTAAGATTAATTCATCAATGAATAAGTGATTGTTTAAAAACTTAAAAAAACACGCTTTTATTGTAGATCGAATTAAAAATGAAAAATAAACTATAGTTTAAAAAAACACGCTTTTATGGTTAATCGAACTAAAAGTAAAAAAAAATAATTCTTAGTATAAGAATAAAATGATTAATGAAAAAATTAATGCCATTGTGGTAAAAGCATGGGATGCTTTGTACTACATTTTTGCACTAACTCAGCATTTCGGAATCGACCTAGTCAGAAATTATAACGATGTCGAGTACCCCCCGCTTTTACCTCATTGACATTAATTTTCTCGTTAATTCAGAGCTTCTCAAACATTCAATATTCGCGACCCAATATTTAATCATAATTTTCCTCGCGCCCCCTCCATACAATAACAACGTATTGAATTCAATAATACTATACATTGACGCTAAAGCTAAAATACGTCTTTAACCTCTTAAGTGTCACCGGCGTATATAAACGCCTCGCTCAGCCAAAGCATTAATTTTCTGGGCGTATATATACGTCTTTCCGAAATACGATCTTTTCTGTGCACTGCTATCCATAAAATTATTCCAATGGCTTCGGAATGCAATAAAAAGATCGTGGCAGTGTGTGTTTGTGAAGGATTTATTTATTTCAGAGGATTTGATTATATTTATTTCTTTTCTTCACCCCTGAAAAACAAAGACATGGCATACGCGCATCTACATGGAAAACGATGGCATTGGGAAACGAGTCGCGTAACTTTCAATCAGAATCAGTTTAGGGATCAATTATAAACCGTACAAGCTATCAAGATAAGTGTTAATACAAGCCCATGGGGTCACTGGTAATTATCAAACTAGTTCTTAACTTAGCATTGTTAAATTAATTATAAAATACATTGTACAGTACTCATACATTTAGAAGTGTATTATATCAGTGTAAATGTGTATTTTATTTTTATCATGTCAGAATGTATTTTGTTTGTTTACTTTCAATAAATTAATAATTTTTGTAAATAATCTTTTGTTTCCGACTTTTCAATAGGCTCGCGCCTCCCTCGTAGAGTTATCACGTCCCTTCAGAGGGGCGCGCCCCACAGTTTGAGAAATTCTGCGTTAATCATTTTAATCTTATATTAAGAATTATTGTTTACTTTTAGTTCGATTCACTATAAAAGCGTGTTTGTTAGTTTTTTTTAAAAACTATAATTTTCTAGCTGGTATACCCGTTCTTCGATAATGCAAAACACAGGGTGCAGTTCGGAAGACAACAGGACATCACGCATTTCTTTAAAAAAAGTGGTCAGTTACTTATAATTTCAATTATTGACAGCTTCAAAACTTCATAAAGTATTTTTCTGAAGTGTGTCTGATCACGTAAATTACAGTATCCTATGTATTTATTAATTTTCATTTTCATGTAGTAAATGCTCTATGCCTTCTTAAAGTACGCACTTTTCCTTTGTTTAAAAGTATTTGGGCAGTTTATTTTCTGTTGTATTCTCAAGCAATGAATGTGTACAAGTGTAGTAGAATGTTTTCTGAGGAAACACTCGAATATTTATTCTTTTTTTAACCTATTCTCGATAACCCGTCATTTTCGCAAACTGGGCCGTCCTTCGGTCCACATTAGGCCCAGTTTTCGGGATTCTACTGTACCACTATATCATGACAGTTCGCACACCTATATTACTAAATTCCAATTCACTATCACTATCCAATATGTTTTCATAATCCCTTTGGGATCGGAAAATTAATGCATATCAGTGGCGTAAAGTACACCCACGCATTGCGGTTGGGCCCAGGTGTTCTAGGGGCCCAAGCTGACTGATACTATGTATGTATTTCAACTTCGGAATCAAAACCTGATTTTGCAGGGGGGCAGGGGGCAGGGACGTCTTAAGACTTCTTGAGGCCCTGGGCCCTTACGCTAAAGTAGGCCCTTGAACTCTACGCAAAGGTAAGCCCTGGGAGCTTTCACAAATATAGGCCCTGGGACCCTGCACAAATATAGGCCCTGCGACTCTGCGCAAATATAGCTCCACCTATGACCAATAAAAGTAGACAGCAGGCATTGTCAAACACTGGTACAAACCCGAAACAAATAAATGTGCATGACTTACAATCACACAAACCGGCTCGACCGACTGCCCCCTTTTGACTGAATGAGTGGTGATAGGCCTACGCTTATATAGGGACGACGGTCATCACATGTAGCCAGTAGACATACAGTCCGAAGAAATACAATTTTTCGAAGAATAGTTTCGGAGAATACAACCGCAAATAACATTTGACCATCGAAATTATTCGATTCACGACCTTATTAAGGTTGAGTCGAGATCGAAACGAGGCCCCCTTGTGGCCGAGGCTCTGGGCCCATGCCTAAAGGGGGGAGGGGCTGCTAGTATATATTCGTCGTTACGCCACTTATGTATATCTACACTGAATCAAACAAGGAAAAAGAAAAATTCCTGTTCATGGCTTCTAATCATAAACTAATCATCTGATAAATTAACAAAGCTTCGTAAATTTTCGTTTAGATAGATCTCAAATACCACAAAGTCTTTTTTGTTGTACTGACGACGCTTCTAACTACAATAAAACTTCCACTATATGATAACAAATAATTTTATTTACAACTAACTATGTCTCATACCTCATATTACCTAACCAGCTCCAATCTAACTTGCAACTGACGCTTCTCTCTCTGTCACGTCACACACACAACTCCGCCGCTGAAGCAGCGCCATCTATTACCTTAACATACTGCCAGCCGATGGCCTTACAGGACATCAAAATTTGCAGTGCACTTTATACACTATTATCTTGAGTAAATCATAACTTCAATATAATCAAAATAGAAATAGGAAATATTAATAGATTTTTAAATAAAAAAACATACACAACAATAGTTATTTAAAGGTACCATCTACAGTGAGTTTCGAAGTGAATAACTGTTACCATCAACACCATGACATAGCTTATAATACGCCTTTCAATAAACATGTTTAATTTTTTTTCCAATTCGTAGATAGCTCACGTTGATAGCTAGAAAAGATACATACATCTAATTTCACTTTAAAAGATAAATTCAGGGCGCTAAGTCTTTGTGTGCGTTAATATCTTAGAAAATAATTGATTGTTATTACCAGCTACAGGGCTGTCTTCAGGTGCACTAAGACAGTAAAGACCGCCTTTGTAGATGGACAAATGTTTGGAAAGTGGGGTACCCCACACATGCTCTTGACCATTGCCCAAAATTACGTGGTCAATGGCTTTCATATTTCATCAAAGTGTGAATCTCTCATTTTTCTTAAAAATAATTTATCTACATATTCTATTAATAAATTTCCCCCTCATTCTACAATCGAAATTCAAAAAAAGTTGTATAAACGAATTAAGGCTAAATTAGATTTTTATAAACTAATGCCTTAAAATATCCAAAAATAAGGCCTTCTAATAGAAAATATGCAAAAATATGAGTTATAAACAATCACAAGCAAAAGAGAAATCTGCACACATAAGAAAAAAAATATAGAAAACTTTATTTTTTACTTTTTAGAATTTAAAATTAAACTGTAAATCAAAAAGAGATTTATTTTTGACCAAAGGCACATTTTGGAATTTTTCGGTGATAATATTAAAAAATTAAGTCAATCTCAAGATGGGGACGTTTCTAATCACAGTACTGGTTTATCCATTGAGCGCTTGGGGCGGGCACCCAGAGGACCCGGATAAGCCAGATTTAACCCGAATTTCTGGTTATAAATTTCGATCCACCAGTGTTAAGAGGGCCTGTAAATCTTCTTCGCCCAGGGTCCTAAATAAGCTTAAATCGTCCCTGCCTAATGATATTGTTTTATATAGTTTTTATGTAAAGTTTCACTGAGTGTGTGTGAGTGTATGTGTGTGTGTGCGAGTGTAGTTAAAAATCATACAATTTAATACCTTTCTTTCCATTTATAAATTATTGCTTGTAGTATTCCATAGAATTACAAAGTGGTACTAAAAAAACTAACTTCGAAAATTTTTTAATGAAGTACTTAAAAAACATGAGGAATTTCGAAACCTCGAGAGCTCCCTTTCACAACTCATACTAACTCCTTAAAATATTTTTATTTCATTCCATAATTTCCAAGATTACGTCTGACTAAATCATCCGGTGTCACAACCAAAAGCAAAAAGACAAAAAAGAAAGGTAAAAAAAAAAAAATCCGGTCTAAAAGATTCGGCAGACATCAAACACTTCAACTCTTTATGAGTCAAGATTTCTATTCTTTATATGAAGAATTCTTTTCAATTGCGCAACTGGAGAGGGGCAAATTCTCGCAGCGTCAAACAAAGAAAAAAAAAGAAAAGAATTTTTATTATTTTTAGCGCCAAAAAAGAAATTCGAATATTTGTGAATCCAGGTTCATCGCACCGAGTTGTTTGGTTCCTGATGAAATGCTGACGGATCGTTATCATGTTAGATGAATTACGATTCCACGTGTGCTATAGTGAAGGTGGCCACGTCGTAAAATAGGCTTTCTTATGACTTGGTGAGGGAAAAAAGCAGCCTTAGTCTTGCTTGTTCCTAAGAAGCTTTGGGTGAAATATGCGAGGTGGTCGCGTGTCTGTGCAAATAAGGATCTTGTTTTCCAGGTCAACTGCTTTTTGGGGTGTCCCATGTTTCTGCAAGAGCAGGAGGATATGAAAAGGCACGTGTCAGATTGGTTGGTGAAGGCAAGAGAGAGGTTAATTTTCAATCTTGATTTAACGTTGAAAAGTCTTAACTTGCCTCCTTTGACCCCGAAGGTTACACCCTTCTCTTTCAGGCATTTGCTTTAAGTCCAACAAATGTTGTAACACTCTATTTGCAATCGCTATTGCTTTCCAGAAGTTTCTGGACAAAAAAAAACGATAACCGTTCGAATTTTTGTTCTTCTGGATTACCAATAAATTTTTCTTTCCTTTTTTTCTTCACGTAAAATAGAAAGAAATTTATCAAATCAATTTTTTTTTTACCGCGAAGCAAAAACAATTGAATTTTTGAGGAGTGTAAAGAAAATTTCATTCGGAAAATATTTCAACCGCAAAATACAAAAAAAGTGTATGTAAGCTTTTTAAAATGCATATATATATCTATTCTCTGATTTTTTTTGAAAAACTTCTATTGTATAAAAAAAGCATAAAAGAGATAAACGAACACACAATATCATATTCAAATACAATATGTATTCATTTTAAAACAAAAAAAAGTGAGGTTCAATAATATTTTAATTATATTTGTTAATGTTGGTTCAAAATATGTGACAAAAATTTCTGTCTCAATGCATTATATATCTCTTTTACATATTTAGCATTCCATTAGTCTTTAATTTGCTTAGGTTTCTGATATTAAAATATTATTTCAGTTTGTTAAGAATTATATGTATTTCAAGAAAACTCTCTGAATAAAACTTTCTATTACGAATGTTGCCATTACATAATTCTTAAATATGCGAACAACTTTTTTAAAAGTTTCAAATTAATCATTCTATTATTCAAAAAGAAAAATTCTGCAGCCAAATGTTTTCAATTAAATTTTAATGTTTCGAAGAGTTTTATGCTTTTCTATTCAGTAAAAATTAATAGTTTTAAAGTATCTATCTTAACCGACCTTTTTTTTATATATATATACGAATGAATACGTTCTTACTGTATGTATAGAACTAGAAGTACTTATTTTCATTGAAACTTCAAAGTTAATATTGTGTTTATTTGACCGAATTAATTAAAAGATTAAATGTGTGACTATCTCTGATAGGTATTTTTTGCTAATAACTCTCCCAAAACACAATAACTTTAACAATATTCCAAATTTATATAAATAAATTCTTGATAAACCACAATGCATTTTATTCCATATTATTTTCTAACAAAAAGATCAGCTGTGTTTTATTATAACTGCATTGAATTTTAAAATTTAGATACCTTCTCACATAAAAAAAGGGGGAAATGATTCACATGTCCTTGTTTAGTTTCGACACTTCAACATCTGCTTAGATTCATTTGAAAGTACAATATATTTTTCACCTGTCTAGTGCGCATACCATTTCTAACTAGCAAAAAAGAATCTGCAAAAAAACTTAAGACCTGTTGCCATATCCAGAACACAAATCATAACTTTTTTCCCTTCAATTAGTACAACAGTCCATAGAATAAAAACAGAAGTGTGTGGATAGGGGAAAACCAGCCGTCCAATGCTACCGGACTTCCTGTTTTTCGAATTCACCCCTCACTCAAGCCTTTTTAAAATAATTATAAGGACCAAAAGATTAATGAACCGAAAGTTCTCTGGTACCAGTAGCATCAAGTAGTCCCTGAAATTAAATAATTAAATTGTTATCCTGCGAGTTATTAATGTTTCTTTTTACTATTTTTTTTCTATCGTACGGCTCAGAATTTTTCGAACCTTTTTTTTTTACCCGAGGTTGAGTGTTGTTTGCTAACCTTCTGTTGTGGTATGTTTTTAATGATGTTGTAGAAGGAGATGATAAACAACCTAAAGGGAAAGATGAGTTTACCCTTTCACGGACATTTTTTTCCCCACTATTTTCTTAAGTAAATAATTGGCCAGATATGGATAGTATTCCATCTTTTAAGTATGTCCAAAGGGAATTGTATGAGATGAATTCTTTGTGTTACTGATTACGCTGGATAAATAATGAAAAGGTCTATCGCTTAGTTTAAGTAATACGATGTGTGTATTTGTTATTATTTATACACAGCAAATATGTGTTTTTGTTACATCTAGCTCCATCCAGCCTAATAACCTCGGATAAGGATATAGTTTAATGAATGCTTTGGAAATGTAAGGCAACATAATAGCTAATTACGTCATATTGAGAATCATCATTAGAAAATCGATTCCAACGTTATTTGATCATGAACAGCATTTCTGCGAGCTTAAATAGCGGAAGTGAATAGTACAGAAAGCAGAATTTATAAATACTTATGTACTGACATTACTTCTCTGAATAAACATTAATTAAAATTGTTTAATCAATATAACGTAAATAGAATTTGGAATAAAATTGAATTATTAAATAAAAATAATCTTCACATTCCGGATTCGAAATGTTGAAAATTTTTTGCTACTTATGTATTATACCATCGACCAATTTTGACAAATCAAAAGATGTCGCCAATTCTAAAACTGTCGCCAAATGCTGTTATCGTTACTGTTATTGCGTTCGAACATGCGCAGGATGGCTTCCACTATTGGCTGCATATCGCTAGTGTTTGACGACGTCTGATTTGATGAAATTAGTCGATGGTAATGTCTAATTTGTCTATTATTCTTAAGATTTTAATAAGAAACTATTCGCGTAAATAGAAGTTATTTCTTTATTTTTAATGGTAGGGCAAATTCAATGCATAAAATTACAAATATATAAGCAAATTACAAAGAACCAATGCAAAAACACTGAACCGAAGTCATTGCCTCAAAAGTTCTTTAGCACGTCCGTAAAGCATCGTTTCAGTTGCCAAAAAAAGTAATTTAAATAGAAGTTAGATTAATAAAAAATATTTATTTTTTAAAAATCTTTTACAGTTTAGTATGCATAACTATAGCCATATCAATGATGATAGCATACGAGGGTGATACTGTGTGAAATTTTTGAGATATACGCAACGGGAAGTTATAAAAAAAAAATTAGCGATTTAATTTGAAAATACAAAGTATTTTAACACAGAAGACGACTTTTTACTGACTTACTTCAAGTTGTTTAGCGCAGAATAAATTTTAGACAGAAGAGAAAATGGGGTTGACACGAGAACATTATCGTGATATGATTTTCTATAATTTTAAAGCAAGAGTAATGCTTTCAGAGGTAACCATTAACATTTTGTGATGAATCTCCATGTCACGCTACTGTATTCAGATGACTTAAAGAATTTTGCAATGATCGCAATTCTCTTCAGGATGAACAGGAAGGACGCGGTCGGCAGTAATACCGGATAATGTGTCTGCCATACGAAAAGTGTTAATGGATGATAATCGCTGTTCCTACCAAATGATATAAAAAGAACTTAACATTGGATCCGCAGCCGTACACAAAATTATTCATTAAGAGATACATATGAAAAAAGTAGTTTGCCATTGGGTTCCCCATAATCTAACTGAGCACCAAAAAGAGGAGCGTGTCAGAGTCAGTAAAGAAACCCTTAAATTGCTAAATGATGGTGGCCACCGCATCATTTCTAAAATTGTAAAGGGTGATGAAACGTACATACCGTTTTTTGACGTTCCAACACGCCAAGAAAGCAAAGTATGGGTCTTTGAAAATGATCCCACGTCAACAATGATGAAAAGACAACGAGCAATGTGAAAAAAGTAATGTATGCCGTTTTCTTTAGAAGTACAAGATTGGTCAAAACTATCAAGTTGGAAGGACAGATGACAGTAACAGCAAACTGGTATACCACTAAATGTCTTCCAGAAATTCTCCAAGAAGTGAATGTTAAGGGACTAATGTTTCACCATGTCAATGCATCTTCTCATACAGCCGGATTAAAAGTTGAGTTTTTTAAGCAAAAACAAATTAAATTGATAGAACATCCACCTTATTCTTCGTATATAGCTATGTGTAATTTTTGGTTCTTTTTTAATCTAAAAAAGAACTTACGAGGACGTCGTTTTTATTCAGAAGAAGTGATTGATGTGGCTATAAATACATTTTTTCATCTATTCCAAGCAATGAATGGTTTGAGGCATTTATATATATAACCTGTGAAAAATTCGTCTACAAAAGTGCAATGATGTTGGAGGAAACTGAACACTCATAAAATTTTGTAGGTATAGCTTTAAAAACCTAGGAGAATCTCAAAAATTTCAGAGTGACCCTATTATGCATACTTCACAGATTTTTTATCTAATTACATATTATTTTTCATATTTAAAGTCTTTATATTCATAAAGCTTTATCTAATACAAAGTATGTTAATTCTGAATAGAATTTTTTTGCGAAAAAAGCTCCAATTAATATAAAGATAAACTATACCTTCATTTAGTAAAGTATAACTTTACTATAAAAAGTTATACTTTACTAAATAATTTCTCGCGAATCTTGAATTTAAATATTTTATTCCAATCTTAAGGTTTCTCTTCAAGCGATATTTAACAGCTAAATATAATTCCTGATTAATTAAAGTTACTCAGATCAATCTTAAAATCTATAAGTAATACATTTTTCATTACGTAAAATTTACAGAATAATAGCATTATTATCTGGATCGAAATTGAAATTAAGGAGCATTTTTTTTCACACGTACTTCATTGTAAGTTGCATGTTCTACATCCATCTGTTTAAAACATTCAATATTCATTTTCAAGCCTTTACCTGACCCCCGTTTTAAATGGAAAAATAAGAACGCAACCCTGACATTTGCTGTGTCTTCAGGAGTGAGTTAATTGCGATTAATGTAGGGCTTGATGCTATCATGTTTTATGATTCTGATTTTGGGAAACTGTGGATTTTATCGGACAGCCGCAGTGCACCGCACCATCTTAGGGGCTGGTCATCCCCACACGATGAAACTAGCGTTTTTATTTTGCTCAAACTGAGAATGATCTCTAAGGCCCACGACGTCCACCTCCAATGAATCCACATCTCATGTCTCTATAAGAGGCAATAAAGTCGCCGATAGACTGGTCAAAGAGGGTAGTGAGAATGAAACGGCTACTGGGGCATTTCACTTACTTATCAAGAACTAGCAAATGAAAGATATAAGTTCAATTTAATATGCCGTATTCCACTTACGCACCAATGGTGTAGAGCATAGCTTCTCAACGTAGGAGATTGCTCCCCCTTGTTGGTGTTTGAATTTTTCAAGGGAGCAGTAACAGACACAGATAAAATTAGGGGGCGTTGAGATGGCACGTAGGGGCTTGGGCAGATTATCCAAATATAGCCTAAAAAAGACTACAAAAAACACTGATTATGTACACAAAAATAAACTTTAAAACTGTTTACCTTGTGTTGATTAGGCCGCGGGTAACCTAGTAGTTAGAGCATCGGACGCCAGACCGGAAGGTTCGATGCCCGATGTCACCAAATACCTTCCCAGTACACACGGAGTACTTGCTTGTTAAATCAGTGGATCCGAAAGTCTTGTGGGTGGTCGTAGCAGTAAACCACGCATGTAGGGGGCTGGAGAATATTTCCCTCCCTACGGTTACATTCCTAAATTGTGGAGGTGGAGATAGATGGTGCCGCCATCTATCGTGTATGAACCAAGCCAAGTCGTACTGTTACTTGCATGGTGCTCAAAGCTAAAAGCTAACGACAGGCGTACACCTAGCCCCTTCCCACGATGAATTTCGTGGGCCTCGATCTGACACCGTCAAGCAGGTGGCATTAGAAACAACACACCTTATGTTGATTTATGTATTTAAATCATCTCTATGCCACACGTACGAAAATTCACATATTTCGCTAGTTCGGGAAGTGGTTGAAAAACTCAAAGCTTACATTTCATTCAGACCTACATTAAATTGAATGATATAGTGCGTTTTAATTTCTGTAGTGCACGTGTTGTCTTTGACTGTGGACAGTAGGAAAAATGTTTCGTCCACTGCATTCCATTACATATATTATATAAGAAACATAATTAAATATGTTAACTAAGAATTAACGTGTGATTCTTTAGAGGCTGAAACTGTCAATTTATATTTATTTTGAAAGCACTAGTTTATTATGAATTACTTGGCATCATCATAACCCCTGCCGGTCTTTATAACAAGTAAGCTAAAACTTTTTTATTCCACTCTTTTAAATGAAGAAATTTAGTAGCGTTTCAATTCCAACAATATCCTACTTATGACTAATATATATAATATTACACAGTTAAATATATTTGTGGCAATAGCTATTTCAGATTCGCAAGTAAAAAAATTGGGGGCTTAGAAAAAACTTAAATTAAAAAATATATTCTATTAGTAATAGAATATTTTTTAAAATGTAACTCTTGTTTTCACCACATGTATTATGCACACTCTTATTTCTCTAGAGGGGGAGGGGGCGGTATCGAAATATTCACTAGAGAAAATGGGGCGCCAGTTCAAAAAAGGTTGGGAACCTAAGATGTAGAGGAGCATTTCCTGGTTCTCTGCTGGAAATTAAAGGTGACCGTGGCTCCCAGACTGCTCTGGCTAGACTAACGCCACCTGAAATGCCCAGAAATTTCGGATAATAGCAGCAGGAAAATCCACCCTACTTGCAAAAAAAAGTTGTTACCATCCAGCTTCACCGGAACACATTCTGGGATGCATCAGACTTTCTAAGGGTGACTTAACATCCGATCCCCTTATTATTATAGAATTTTTGGTGGTCAACAACCTTATAGAGCTGATCTGACATATGTCAGATCTTTTGAGGATAAGAAACAACACACACACAAATAAAGAAATATTTATTCAAAAATAATTTCTCAAATTGTAATTTCTTACCAATCGCATCTTCTCCACTATATCAACAGAAAGAACGTCTTAAGGCATGGGTCAACTGGACCCGGACCCAGGGCCTCAGCCACCATGGGGGTCTCATTTCGTTCTTTCGACTCAACTTTAAAAAGATCATAATTCGAATAATTTCATCGATCAAGTGTTATTTCCGGTTGTATTCTCAGAAAAACTGGGTAGTTCGGACGATATCATGTGATATACACATATGATGACCGTCGTCCACGTACAGACCTAGACAGGGACGTCTTAAGGCATGGACCAACTGGGCCCGGGCCCAGGGCCTCGTCTCGTTCTTGACTCAACCCTAATAAAATCATAATTTGAATAATTTCCACTGTAAAATTTTATTTCCAGTTGTATTCTTCAAGAAACTTGAAATTTCGAACGATATTTTAACTGGCTACATGTGGTGACCATCGTCCACGTACAGGACTAGGCTTACCACCATACACCATCATTACTCATGCAGTCACAAGGTGGCGGTCATTTGAGCCGGTTACATTTATTTACTTCGGGTTATTGTTTGTAGGAGTATTTGACAACGTATGCTATGTACTGTTAAGGATCATAGGTGGATCTTACATTTGTTTAGGGGTCCCAGGACTTACTTTTGAGTAGGGGTCCAGGACCTCAAGAAGTCTTAAGACGTCCTTGGGCCTAGGCCAACCACCATTACGAATTCAGTCAAAAAATGGTAGTCAGTCGAGCCATCTTGTGACGGATCTATACGGTCTTCGACTAACCTTCTCTATTTTCTGTAAAATTATTTATTTATTTCAACCAATCTTCACCGAGAGCCAAGCGTGATTTATGCAAATAAAATTTATTATATAAGTTCGGGTTTCGCGAGTTAAAAGAGTTAAGTAAAGTGAAGAGATAGAAGAGTGAAGTTAAGTGAATTAAAGATCGAGAGGTCAGCACGCAGTTGTTGACATTCGTATATAGCGGTTACGTGTGGAGCTACGCGAGGAGAAGCTGATTGAAGCTTGTAAAAATCCGTGTTACAGAGTATGGATCCTTCACCCATTCCCCAGCCAGTAAAAAGGCAGAAATCATCACGAAGGAGCAGCCGATGTAAAAGATAAGGTCAGTGATTTAATTTAAGATATTGCGAATATTCGTACGTGGTGTAGCTGTAATTGTACGTGTTTAAGCTTTCCTAGATTCAGTTGCTATTCTGTTACTCCGCTTGTAGTAATTCCCCTTTTCGTACTCCACTCTAATTTGTTTCTCTTACATTTGAATTCTGTGTTTCTAACCTTTTGTGTTAATTAGAATCAATAAATCTATTTGATTTGCAATTATGTCTTTTGATCATTTAAGTCCGCCTACACTTCCAGTAGTATTTGCAGATAGACAGGGGGAGGGTAGTGTAAGGGGTGGCATTCAGCCACGAGAATTTTATACAATTGTAAATCATACTCATTTATTTGTTCTGAGTTATGATTTGTACGAGTATTTAACAACATATGCCAAGTAATGTCTACTTTTAAGGGTGATAGGTGAGGCCTACACTTGTGTTGGGGACCAGAGCCTCAAGAAGTCTTCACACGTTCTTGATCAACCGCTTAATCTTTTAGGTATTTTTCCTCAGACGAACTTTTAACACCCCAGAGAATTCCTGTCTAACAAAAACCAGATGTGTCTGAATTTTTTTTTTTTTTTTTTTAACTCTTTCAAAACATTCAACCCCCAAACTTCCTAGTAGCCACAGTAGCAGACTTTTATTCAAAACAGGAGATCATTAAAGCCTTAAATATGTCCCACCTCTTTCTCCGGAAGATTTATCACGGGCCGCGTGCATTTATCAAATCTTCGAGCAGTCACGAAAAACAAAAGGAAAAGCTACTTCTCTATTTTTCTTTCTCTGTGCCTTTCTCTTCGCAGGGTGATGAACGTAAGAGCCACTGCTTTTAGATCCCTGGTATGCGTAAATAACTTAAGATCTCCCAAGCCAACAGAAGAAGATAAAAATCGGATGTTTTGTTCGATAAACTGCCCAGGTGCATTGGCGAATTTCCTAACCTTGTAACCACCCACGGATATTACCGTGGTCCGGGTGTAGTCTATCAGGTTAGAAGAGGCAAAGTTTTTTTTAAAAAAGCACATAAAGGAAAAGCGCGGGGATTATTTTTTACACCTTATCAGGGCGTCGAAATCTCTTTGGGATAATCAGAAGGCCCATAAATTGAGCGGTGGGTGTAGCCGGAAGATGACCAGTAAAAATAAAAATAAAAGAATCAAGTTCATGGTTATAAGAGCATCACTTTTTTTTGGTGATGGTTTTTGATAATTCCAGATAGTAGCATAAATCTCAATGAACTCAAAATAAAGGCGTTATATAATATAAAAGAGGTTTATATATATATATATATATATATAGCATGCAGACAGAAGCGTGTTAAAGTTTTAAATTATTGTATTCGGTTTTTGTGCGATCTGCGAAACGATTAAGACCAAACAATGGGTCTTTATTTCTCATCATCGGTAGTTTATTTTTACGATTTGAAATTTTGCTGGCTATCACAACTTTTCATCTCTGTAATAATGTGTGAATAAATGTGTTAGGCTTATTTTTTGACACTACCCACGAATGTAAAAGAAACTAGTAGAATTTCGAAATAACTTCCTATATGCAAATTAAGTTGTTATTTTTCCGTTTCAATTTTTAAATACAATTGGATGCTGATTCATCTTTTTTGAAAAAGAGAAATAAACTGTAAAAAGCTACATTTCGAATAATACATCGTGTTAGTGAACGATGTTTTTGACAGTACATTACCCTAGTCTTACCTGTGTGGAACCTTAATACCAATAAATTTATTTTTTGAGAAATAAATTCGAGTATGATAGTTTCTATAGCAGTTATAATAATTACATATGATTTAATTATAAGCATTTATTTAACGATCAGAAAGTTTCATAAATTTATTATTTAGGTAGATCAATTAAATTAAATAACTTCTTTGAAATTAAATAAATTCTTTGAAATTAAATCAATTCTTTGTGTAATTTCTTAAAATTTTCATTCCCACATCCATCATGTTGTGTTTATTTTCCGCAATTATAGTAAATTAAGCGTAATTGAAATCAGGGAAAATTCATAGAATAATTCTTTGTATTATTAAAAATATAAAATCGTATTATTTATATACAACTTTTTTAAATCTTTCACGTAAATAAATTGCTATTATGCAGTAGTCGTAAGCGTTCTAATAGTGAAAATGAATTGTTGCCAGGTTTGTTACCACAAAAAATAATGTATTAAGATCAGGGCCGCGTCTTAAGACTCTTCGAGGCCCTGGCCCCCATGCAAAAGTAGGCCCTACCCGAGATCTTTAAAAGTGGACAGTATATTGCATACATTATCAAATTCTCGTTCAAACGGAAATTTAGAACAAATAAATATATGCACGACTCACAACCTTTCAAACTTGGGCACAAACCGGCTTGACCGATAGCCGCATTTCTAAATGAGTTGAATGGTTGTTTATGGCATTAAGCCTAGGTCTAGACATGGACAACGGTCGTCACATCATTATATAGTCTTACCACTTTTCCCAGTTGAAAGGCAGTTCGAGGTTCCCTGTTTTTCGGAGAATATGTACGAGAACAATATTTGACCATTAAAATTATACGGATCATGATCTAACTAAGACTAAGTCGAGAACAAAATGAGGCCCTGGGCCAGGGCCCAATTACCCATGTCTTAAGATGCCCTTGATTAAGGTAAGCGTTATTGGATTCAGTAAATGAAACCGAAAAAATTTCGTTAAAAAATTATTTTTTGTAAGAAAACAAATCTATTAGAAATGAGGAGGGTAGAACTCGATACCTTCTGATCTTTAATCTCATAACATACCACTAGAACTAAATGATCACTTCGGATGTTACTGTCTTATATAGAAACCATCGTTACACACTCCCCCACCAGTGAGTCGGTGGATGGGTGTACGAACGATATAGTAGAAATGGTGAGCGTATGAGTTTTGTTGCTGTTGTGTCACGTGTGTCTGATGGCATTAATTGCTGCGTCAAGTGTGGCGGCTTTGATTGCTGCGTCAAGTTGATCTGACGGCTTTTGATTGTTCTTGTGGCGGGTAGATGGCACCACGTCAGCTGCGCGAAGATTGCGTTTTTCTTAGTTGAGCTTCAAGGTCACCAATGAGGAGGACAGAGTTCATGACCTTTGGTTCCTTAAGCACATAACATATCAATAGACGAAAATGATCACTTCAGTCCAGAGGCTCTCTGATACTGGCTTATATAGGAACCACCTCTATAGATACTTCTAAGCACACACTAATCTAGAAGGGACAGTTGGACTGAGCAGTTTCAGTATCCACGCCGCTGGTACAAGATATTGGTTCAATTTTAGACTGTTTTATATTCCAAATAGTTTGTGGCAATAACCACAACTGATCAGCTATTATATTGTTCATTCCTCTCCCTAGCTCGAGAGGGTTCTGTTCTTACTCTAGCTGTGATGTTGTGTTTTGTTAAGCTTAATTCGAATTTGACAATTTCTTTTACAATAAAATAGTGTTTTTACTACAGATATGGAGTCAGATTACTTCGATACCTCATTACACAAATTCCGCTTAAAAATAAATTTACTATGCGCATACTGTCGCTTGTGTTTCTTAATTCTATATTTTATATAAATTAATCACTTTGATAAATCTTATTTGAAACTTTTAAATGTTTTATTTAAATTTAAGTTAAGCTTTAAACAATGAATCTCAGCTTTAAACTTTCAAGCCTGTCGAAAGATTTAAATAGTTTTATAATTTTATTCAAGGTTAAATAAAAATTGCTAAGTATCAGCTGTATTTTTAAGCCAATCTTGTGTGCTATCTTAATATAACTTACATCGTTACGTTTTAAGCGAAAGAATTAATTAAGCCTAAAGTGATATGATTAGTAAGAGAGGATAGAAAGATATAACTTTGAGAACATGTTCTACTGTACTAAGTACATGATACTGTTTCTTCAATAGCTTAGAACCACCTTCTGTATATGCTAATAATGCCTCGTGAATGTCAGTAACATTCTGATTGACAGAAATATAAACTGTGACGTAACAATGAGTTTACCGTTAGGCAAAGTGCGTCTCTCGGCACATATATGGTTAAGTGACGTGGACGACACCTGAGCTGGCACCCCCTCTCCTAACTACCACACCTCACCAAAGGGAGGACACTTGAGTTCTCGACAGATTTAACGTGCATTGCTCCCCTACACGGAGGGTCTTCAGTGGTACTGGGATCGAACTCATGACATGCTAGCCACGATCCGATGCCTAGACCACTTGGCTACCGCGGCCATAACTCTTTTCACGTAAGTATCGTGACTGCAAAAAAAACCCCTATTTTGTGAATCAGTAACGTTTTGATAGATGCCCCCCTCCGATTAATGCTTGGTCGCTTATATTGTGTTGCTTATTTCTTTGTTAAGTTTTATTGATAAAATCAACAACGTACTGGGTGCATGAATATTCTTCAGTGATGAATTGGAAATCCATATTAGTCCCAACCACATTAAGTATAAAGGGATTAGAACAATTGTGCCATTTTTCGGAAGGTTCCCGTTTTATAAATACTCGAGGACGAGCTATCCCAGTTTGTAAAATGTTATCTAATCGTCATTCGATATTATGTAATTAGCTTAATAATAGTCGTCAATGTCATTGCAATCATTATCTTCTACATTTTTCCGTACATTTTTGTATCGTAATTTTAATGTAGTGCAAGTCGCAAAAAAGAGGGGGAGGAATAAAGTAGCGGAATTCTGAGCATGCACCATAAGCTCTCAAAATCTTGATTTCTTTACAGGTGTCCATAATTAACGATAACTGGAATTTGGCAATTTTAGAGGGGTTTTTTTTTTTTTTTATTTGACTTTTTAGGTCACCCGGAAACGAAAATTCACTCTTTTAAAAAAATAGTATTATGAAAAAGACAGATAAATGGAAAATTTCAAAATTACAAAACTTTATAACTATTTTAAAAGAATTTTACTATGTTCCGTTTCAGTTTAAAAGTCAAAAGAGCTAAGGCATAAAGTTTCGCTTGGATCGATAACCGGTTTTCGACGTCAATTACGCTAAAAAAAGAAACGCTGGTAAATGTTGACTGCGAATTTTTTTTTTTTTTTTTTTTGGAGGGGGAGCTTGGTTTTTAAACTATACTTTCCAAATTTCCCATATAAATAACAAATAACGGTAATTTTTAAACAAAAAATGTAAGAAAAAAGAACTGCGTAAATAATTTCTTGTAAAAAGGGTATTAGACGAAAAGCACAAAAACTCTTTTATAAAATCCTGTAGTTTTTAAGAAATTCTTTCAATATTTGAACAAAACACGGATAACAACGTTTGATACTTGGAAAAAAAATTTTGTTTGATGATTATTATAAATAACGAAGTTATCAAATTAACAAAGTTATAAATACTCAAAATTTTGAGTATTTTTTGAAAAATCGCAAAAAAATTATAAAAAATATGCTCTTGGCATTTTATATTTTAAGCCATTGATTCTAAAAGAACAAAGTATTAACTTTTTTAGTACATAATTTCAATACATTACAATGGTAAGAAATCCGTAAAGAACGATTGATAATCTCTTTTCATAAAAACGTATCGAAATTGACACATTTTAGACAAAATCATAAAAAATTCAAAATTTCGAAATTTGTTTAAAAAATGTATACCGTTTCGTGGCGAAACAAGTGTTATTTCCGATTCTATAATTATTTTTTGTCTTATTTTGGTAAAAAGAGAGAGAGAGAGAATGATCGTAATTTTAAAAAAGACGAAAAATTAGTCCTTCTTCCTTCCGGCAACAACTTGGCACATGTGCAGAACACAGCGTAAGGCTTTTTTGTTAACACTTGTTCAAATTTCACTCCTCATAATATTTCCATACCGGGCGCTATATATGAAAATCGATTCTAAAGAAGTAAACTCCAAAAATGATTATTAACAAATTGAAAACAGTTCATACAATGATGCGTACCAGTGCCTTAATGTTCACCCCCCCCCCTTCTCGTTGGGGAGGGCAAAGGTTATGGTTTTGAGACCCTTTATGAGTCTGTCTTGGGATCCAAAACCTGACTTGGTAGGGAGCCCTAATGTTCTCCGTTACGCCTCTAATGTATACTCCATACTGTAATTGCAAACGATTTCATTAATTTACTGTACTCATTTACAAAAGAATGGGTGTGTGGTTGGTACATGATGTGGTAAATGAAAAAGAGAGGGTCACACCAAGCCACTATTCTTTCCTTACTGTTGCCAGTCCAAGACATGGCGGGTCAATTAGTGGTGGATAAAGGAAAGACTAAACAGCAAAAACAAAAAAAAAAGAGTAAGAGAGTTAATTTCTCTCTTAAATCTCTCTAACCAAAACTGACAAGTTGAGAATTAAAGAAGGGGGGGGGCGTAACAATTTAAAGCGCCTACAGCGCCAAAGATGTCAAAAACGGCCTGATAACCTGCACACTCTTTTGTGGATAATTTCTTACAAAAATTAATAATAAAATTTCTGTTGCGGTCAAAAATAAAAGAATATCATGATTACTGACCAATTATTAATACAGTCATAAATAAAAATGGGAATCTTAAATGAAAAAATAATACTTTTAGAATATTTTTTTATTATTATTTATTCAAGCAAATAAGTTTATACATTGTACGCGGATAACATTTACATCACAAATAATAACATACAATATAAGGGATTATATATATCATAAATTGTACATTGATTAAAATAAAACCCTTCAAGATTTTTTTTGACAAGAAAATAAATGCAAATACATCTATTAGAAATAATATAAATCCACAGTTTTTAACTATGATATAAAAAAAAATTTAACCATCATCCAAATATTTTTGAAAGTTTTATTTGATGAAATAAATTTAAATAAAATGTATTGGACTACTTGTTCTTCCAAAATAAAATTCATTTAATAATGTTTACATATCAATATTTAATTCTACTTGAAAATATTTTTTTAAATATTAATGTAACTATGTTGTATTTGCAAGTCATTATATTAATTAAAAATTGTAGAAACTGTTTGTCAAGGCATCCTTTTTGGAAAATTTTTTATTTTAATTATAATGATAAAGCGTAAAAGAATTTTACTTTTAAGTTTGTACTCTGTTACAACACACAACTTTAAGTTTCTTAACTTATTCCGTATCAAATAATTTTATTTTCTATATTATATAAATGCATTGCAGAAATTCAGTAAACATTAAACCATATAAACCTATGTTTAAAATATGAAGACCTTAAAGTTCAAGATTGTTAACTTATATTTATTAAGGGCAAAACATTCATTTTTTAAAGTGTTAAACATTATGTTATAAGTCTTAAGAAAGTTCGTCCTGCGCTTTCTTCATCCAATCGTGCAATTTCTTGAAATATTCATTTCTATTTACAAATACTATACTCAAGCTACTCTGAAACATTTAGTAAAATATTCATTACATTCGAATAAGTTCACAAGTAATAGAAACAGGTGGTATCCTCTCTCTGAACACTGCTCAGCAGTCTTACTCCTAGAAAAAAAAATCAAAGTAAAGATGTAAACGACACATAAAAATATTAAGTCACATCAGTTTTAATATTTTTATTCACATATAATTGCTCGGAATGATATCTTGAAGTATTTCTTTGAAATATCTGGATACATCGTTAAAATACAGGGTGTTTCTAAATGAATATCAGAGTTTTAATGCTTTATAGTATTTAATACATATAACTTATAAGTATAATTCATACATCAAATGAAAGAGCAACTGAAATAGTTTTGTTTGTTGGCTTGTGTGCGCATGCGCGCAAAACGCATGTAATCCCCCTCTCCTTTTCGCCAATCAGCACGCTAATAGAAAAGCTGTCGGATATTTTGTAGTATAGTTGTCGGATAGAAACTTTACGCTCGTATGTTCAAGGTCCACCAACAATGGCTAAACAAAAGTTTGCTTTTACTTTTTTGCTCGTGCCTCGTCGGTCTGTCGCTGGTCTCGCTCTTCACTTTTCTATTCGTCTCTTAAAACTTCTGAGCAGGACTCTCTTAATTTTTAATTCCTTGCACATGGCACCCTCAGGTTGGTTCCCAAACACCATAGGTTCTTTCGGGGCAAAGTCCCGTCTGTTTCAAGACCATTTTGTCACCAAATGTCGAAAGTCGTATGGATGGGCCATAAATCTATGTTTCACACCAACGCATAGAATCCAGCATTTCCTCCTCACAATAGAGTACAATCCTTTCCACACATGCGTAACACGGCAACGTGTTAAATGGAATAAAAGAATAGACTTAGAAGCTAATACAGGTGTGCCTATCTTTCCTCCTCTTTGAAGGAACTTTCCATATTATATTTTCAGCAGGGGTGCCAGGAAACAAAAAAGAGGTAGCAGATAGCTGGCTAATTAAAAAACGACGTTACACCATTCACAGATACTTTCCCTTATATAATATCTGTACTATAGGAGGAAAAGTGGGGTGAGGTCTGCACTGTCCTCGGAATTTATTAGTTTCTTAAAAGTATTCTAAAAAGGAAATGTTTACGAATATCAACGAATAAAAATCTGTATTTAATCATTATCAGTGTAAAACTTTAACCAAATTTTTTGCATCTCAGTTCATCCAGATTCAATAAGGGTTGACAGGCTATAGTGATTGACATTTACCCGTCCCTTCTACAAAATTTGTGTAAGTAACTGATATATATGTAATGTGAAAATGTTCACAAAATAAAATTACGAAAAAGATAAATTAGTAGCACTTGATAATAATAAATATAAAATATGTTACAAAACATATGTTTCTTTTTTATGACTAATAATACGTAAATAATAATACACATAAATCACATAATTGGTATCAAGCAGTACACTACTTAGAGAAAAAAAAGTTAAAAACCAATCAGAATTATTAGAATTCCTTGTGAAAAAACATTGAGCTTCTTTATTTTCTTTCTGACCTTATAGCCTTGGAGCTGTGGCGTAACTGAGAATATTAGGGTCCCCCTGCAAACTCAGGTTTTGGGCCCTAAGCCCAAATACATACTTAGCGTCAGTCAAGCTTACCTCGCCCCCCTTCGCAATACTCGCTAACGGGGTGTACGTTACGCCACTGCTTTGGAGATATTCCACGTTTTTGTCGTAGAAATAACTGTAGAACTCTACCATATCAAAAGGACCATGGTGGAGTGTATTTTTCCTCCAACATTTCCAATCAATAACTTTATTTAAGATTCCATATTCTTTTTAAATTAAAAGTTACAACTGAGTAGTTTATTTGAGGAACTATAGCAGAGAGGTTTGAATCAGATTTATATTGAATAAAATTTGTAAGCCGGCTCAAGTTCATGGCGATTGAGTGCAATTTTACAAGCACCTTCACACATCCAACTACAACTATATTGTAATTTGTTACAAATATTTTTAAGGGAAAGGAAAGCAAGACAGAATGTTGCCACTGAAAGTCATGTAACATGTTGCCACTGAGAAGAATGTAATATTTCTTTTGTAAGCTCATAGACACCTAAATAATTTTACTGTTCCTACATTGCCTGTAGACTTAAATATATATAAATGTACAATACTAATAAATATACATCTTTACTCATTTTTAATAATACATTTTAAAATAAGGCAGCTTCTCAACATTATTCCGCTTTCGTGGTGAAATAAATGTGTTTTATATATTGAATTAAAAAAACCGGAAATATTTGTATTTTAGTTTCCGAAATGAATTTTATATTTTCGTCCAGGTGCACAACTAAGTCATTTCAACAATTTTTTTGTGCTTTAAGATATTGATAAAACTTACTTCAGAAATTTTACGCCCACCATCCTCCTCCTCCTCCACCACCTCCTCCACCACCTTTGCCTCCTTTATTATTATTCATCATCTCAGGTTGCTGGATGTTGATCGGAACAGCAAGCAATGCTAGCGCCATCTGCTGGTTACCTGTGAAATAAAAAAGTTGAAACTGCTACTATGACGACTAGATAGATTCATCACTTCAAAAGGAACACGATAAATTATTACTGACTAGTCGTCCACAGACTTAGGTTTTCCAATCTTTGGTTTCCTCATTCATCAACTTCTGCAAATTTTATAAAATATCAAAAGTTTGCTTACTTTTATTATTGTTTTATTTTTAGCCAATTTTATTGATTATAGGATGATGCCGTATTTATTCGAATCTAAGCCACACCATCGTTTCTAAGCTGCACCCCAAATTCTCAATAATTTTTTGTGAAAAATTTAAAAAAAATAGTGTAAAAGGATTTAATGATATCTAATTTTACGAAACTAAAATAAATTTAAAATGAGAACTAATAAGAAGTGAGTAATTGGTAATTTTACCAGTAAAATATATACTTTTTGAATACATACATGTAAATGCACCTGTAATAACTCTAATTTCCCAGTCCAATGAATATTTTTTCTTCGATTTTAAGCCGCACCCGATTTTTATTAGTATTAACATTGGAAAAATAGTATGGATTAGATGCGAGTGAATACGGTAATTTCCCCCACGGTTATGATCATGCGCATGATATATCTATCGTTACTAAGAGATGAAGAAAGGAACTTCTTTATCTGTGGGTGAAGAATGTACGCCCGTGAAATAGCAAATAAATTCATATATTGTTATTAATTTATTGCTTCTGCATAGCAATCTATTTCTTAGCAACATATGAATAATTTTAGGTTCTTCAGAAAAACTTTTTTAAAAATAAGAATTAATAATTTCAAAGCACAGTCAAATCTTTTTGAAACAACAATGATTCCACAAACATTTCTTGACTTGAAAAAAAATTATTACTTCGAATATTATTGCATGTATCAAAAGTATATGCAAATCAAAAATTATATCATATAAAGGTTGTTTCAGTGAAATAAGCTACTATTCTGCAAGAATTTTCTGTAGACAATCTGGAACATTTCGATTTTTATTATATAATAACCCTTATAGTTTCGAGTACATACTCAATTTTTCTTCATGGTATATGTTATAGAATTAAATTATGATTCTTCATAGAAATTATGCCTGTAAAAGTAAAAAAAAAAATGCATGTAATGCTATTCAACTCCACAACTTAAATCCTTTTCCGTATTTTTTAAAGTTTTTGTGCATTAATATTTTAGCAAAAGAACGTGAATGATTAAAAGAATCTTCCAAACAAATCATGCAATCAAACATCTCATTTCATTTCTTACCCCCTTTTTTTTCCTGTTAAAATTTTATTTTTTCATTTATTCGAAAGTAAAACTTGGAAAGCTTTTAAAATATAGTTATGTTGGTATTCAGTTTAAAAACACATTCTAACTAGAATAATATGCAATCATCTGTGGACGGTCACAGTATCAGAAAAATCAGTTTTTGACTCACTGTCACTTTACTTTTTGTAAATTATGAAAGAAAAAAAATTATTGATCTATACAGTTAATAAATAAGGAATCTATTGCTACCTCCGTTGCCGCCTCCTTTTCCCTTGCCTCCTCCTCCTCCAGGCGAGGGCCACCCTCCTCCTCCACCACCACCTCCCTTTCCTCCACCTCCTCCATTTCCGCTGGGCCATCCCCCGCCATTGCCCCCGGGGGCAGGCCATCCTCCTCCCCCACCACCACCTTTACCCCCACCGTTCATCATCTGAGGCATAATACTGATTTGAACAGGGATAGCTTGAACCTGAAGGGACTGGCCTAAGAAATAAATTATTTATTATTAGCATAATATCAAAAACAATTTAAATAAATAAAATATTTTTGAAACAATAAATATTACTAATGCATGTATTCAGGCACAAATTCTCACATAAAAAATTAAGGATGTTTTGTTTGTTTTAGATAATAGATTTGTATTTTGATTAGTTTTTCTATAAGAAATTTGAGATTTACGTTTAAATTCTGCTCATATTTCTGCTTATTAAAAGTGTAGCAATGTTTATATACAATTTATGTGAGAAATATATATTTATTGATGAATTATATCATAATTATTGCTACCTTTCTCTTTTAATCAAGTCATTTGTGAAACTAATAATTCATCGCCGGTATTTTATTATTATAATTATGAAAGACATATATTTTGATCATTTATGAAATAATAGATGGCAGCATCAGATTTCATCAAAGGTATAGTGAAAATTTAATGGTAAAAAAAGTCTCCACGTTAATCATGTTTCTCTATCAATGCTAATTTTTGTGAAATTTGTAAGTGTGCGATTGATTTCTGGATTTAATTTTTACCATTTTATAAAAGAAAAAAAGACACAGTCGACTCTCGATAATTCGAAGTTCAAGGGACCAATGAAAAACTTCGAACTATCAAGAGGGTAATAAAAAACTCCCCAAATACACGAAGAGGTTTTTATTTCTAACACATTTAAATTTGAAACTATGCAATAGAGCAACTATTGTACACAAGTATAAAATTATTTTAAAGTATTTTTAAAAAGTACATATTATACAGTATAAATATTATACAGAAATTAAAAGTCTGGTGTTAAAAGAATGCATTTATATATAAAAAAAGCTATTAAAAGAATACATACTGTACATAATTAATTTTTTGACGAAAAAATCTGTTATCTTTTTTTGTTTTATGGCATTCAATCTAACTTCGTCAAAAGATTTTTCTAGAATAAATGAAGCTTGAAAAATGTCCGCATCAGCATAATTTTGAAGGAAAAAGTTGCTTAGTTTGTTTAGTGACACTTTAGCTTTTGTCAGAGTTATCGTAGTCAACTCCGATGGTCATAAAATGGGCTACGTTACAGGAGAGATAAGCAGAAAAAATACAACACAATACATGTAAGCTCCAATCTGATTGCTAAGGGATTCTACATGATAGTAATTGTTTGAATTGTCGTGAGTTTCATAAGATTATTTCGAATTATAGCGTGTTGTAGCCACAGATTTTACTTCGAAATATTGAGTATACCAAAATGTATTGTTTTACTTCGAAGTGTCGAGAGTTTTTCTAGGATCGGAGCATATACTTTGAATTAGCGAGAGGATTGTTTTTTTTAAGGTTTGAATTATAGAGAGTCGACTGTAGCTGTAATGAAATTAAAAGAGAGAGAGAGAGAGAAAGGGAAAGGTTACAAATGGTTTAAAAAAATTCTAACAGATGGCAGCACCACATTTTGAACAATAATTAAAGCATTAATATGTGTGAGTGATACTTTAATTTATTCTAAAAACATATTTAAATATGATGTGAAATCTTGAAATTACGTCTCTTTCTTTAGATAATTTAGGAACAAGGTTATTTATAACCAAGACGAAACTTTTTTTTTTTCCAATTCTACAATTCCTCCTGTCAAACTTTAAGAAGAATAAGTATGAAAAGTATGAATTTAAGAAATTTGTAACTGGTATCGCAAGAAGTCAAACTAGAATATAAGGATATATCTGTAAAAGTAGAAGAAAACAGAATTTTTTAGCATCCCAGTTTATTTTATTTAAAAAAGTAAATTCAGTCTTTATAAAATATTAAAAATTATAAGACGAATCAAGAAAATCTGAATTAAAACCACGATGATTAAATTGATTAATTTTCGAACTAAACTTTTATACAAATAAACTTCAAAGGCTTCACATTTATCTGTTGATAACAAATTAAAGTTTCTGAGTCAGGAGTTTTGTTTGTTCTACAGTATTTAGAGATAAAATCAGAACATACATCATTTAATTTTCTATAGTGATATTCTAATGCCAATGCTTAAAACAGTCTCAAAATTATTTTAATTTTGGTATTGATTTTCGGAGATTTTTAAGCTACATGAGAAATTTAACTAAAATCGAAAACTTCGTTTTCCTTTAATAAAAGTGGTTTGCTTTTTTGTTCTTATAATGGAAAAAAATTCTTTTTAGAAAAGTTTCAGAATATTACAATAAAAGGGACAGATCATAAGACAATCCACAATTTTATTGGATGCAACTTATATAGTTATGAAGACATGAATCAGAAGATTCCACAATTCTGTGAATACACGTTGATTTGCAACGTCTTCTTCACTTACCACCATTACCTCCTTTACCACCTCCACCTGGACTAGGCCATCCTCCTCCTCCACCACCACCTCCGCCTCCACCACCCCAACCAGTAGCTTGTACCAAAAGATCATCTATGTCGTCAATGATTGTAATCGGTGGCTTTCTTGTGGTAGTACTGCTACTGCCACTGTTAGGTCCCCCACCCGGACCTTTATTACTAGGGGTTGAGTTGTTTGAGATCTGTGAACTCTTCTTCTTCGTCAAAGCCACTCCAACGATCACAGATAAGGTGAGAATTGCACATGTCCACTAAAATAGAATATAGGTGAGATGCATTGCTGGACTATTATTTAAAAATAAGCCATATAAACAAATTATTAACAAACAGTTAATTAAAGCAGCCTAAACCCAGAATGTTGAATAATATTTTTATAAATATTTTCGTGTCAAAATATTTTCATGTAGCATTTATCTGCAGGGGGAGGGTTAATTAAACCTTCCCTCTCAAAATGGATACTTATATAATTCTTATATCTACGCAATTACTTTAATGAAATGATTCTCAACTATGTCATCCTATAAACAAGGTTCTAAAATATCTCAGGAAAAAATTAAAAACTGTACTTGTGTGAAGAGCATATAATATATGAATATTATCTACAGCCGTTCATCCCTACTGCAGTGGGTCAATAAATGAGTACCAAGCTTGCTTCGGGACTTAAACACTGGGGATCTCACTTCAGACTGACCGCCTGATCGGGACATCTGCTCATGCACCTCAGCGCCTAATGTTTACGTATACTAGGTTGGGCACAGTGGGTCTTCGTCTTCATGGGCTGTTGCGCCTCTGAGTTTGAGTTTACATATTATCCATAAATATTCGATTTTCTATTTTTTGCAAACATTTGTTCTTTGTTACCAGCTAAGGGATACGGCAAGAAAAAGTTCGAGAACCACTTCTCTGAATTTTTTTCTAAATTTTTCCCTAGAATGCAAAATTTCATTAGTTACTTGTCCAGTATTTTAAAACTAAATACAAGCTCTCATTATTATTTATTTTGTAATAAAACATACCACTTGGGGGAAAAAACTCAAAATTTAAATATGGAATGAACTTTTTTCATGAAGAAAAAGTTCCTGCGTAGTTTCTTATAAGGATGAAAAGGGATACAACAATACAAGATGGAAAGAAGGACCTAACTGAAATTCTCTAGTATCGGTAAACCCCCTTAAACAGTAAGTCACTGAACCTAAACAGCCACTTAAAAAACTCATAATTAATAAATAGAAATAAAAAGTTTTCATATTCCAAGTAGGTTTTGTTTCGACTTTATGCATATCCTAGAATAAATGTATTGATTTGAATTATCTTTTGTGCAATTATGTACAAATTTACTTTATGCTAACATAAAATAATTTTTTAGTTGTGTACCTTGCATTTTATAGCATGTTTCGTTCAATTTCTCTCCAAAAGACTCTTTGAGATCCAATTAATCAAAATTTAAACAAAGCTGTACTGGACACGCCAAATTGTATGATACGGAATTTATTCTTAAAGGAACATTACTGGGAAAACAACACTAAAAATTAAATAACAATACTTAATAATCAACGAAAATAAATCTTTTAGAGCATTACTATAGGGGTTACCTATGTTTTTCACAAAAATACAGTTAAATCCAGAAAAAATATGACCGAAATAATACAAACATAAGTCTCAATATAATCTTCTTTAAGTTTAAACATATTTCTAAATAAACTAGATTGGAAGTGGATAGTATTTTTTAAAAAGAAACACATAAAAAAATTCTCAACTAAATTAATAAAATATAAAAACTAAAATAAAAATGAAATATCCGCATTTATTTAAAAAACACCAATACATAATTCTAAAGCATGTCGTGAATTGATTTCTACCATTCAGCACATGGCCGAACAAGTTAGGGCTATTAGATATCTAAAGGCGCTTACCTTGGGCGACAGCATTGCGCTTACAAATTACGACTCCACGACTAAAATCGTGTGACACCAAATGGCAGCACACCCCCTCGTATATATACCCCCAACTGCTCCATCAGCCAAGCCACAGGAGCTTATCGCTTGAGAAGTCATCGCCAATTCGCACGCAGTCCTCTTTCCGGATTCAATACGAAAATTCAAAATAGAATATCTTTCACTTGTCCAAGTGGCCGAATTTCTAAAAAAGAAAAAAAAATTTAAAATGTCCTTTTTTCAGAGACGGGGAGAAACGTGTTCTGTCGTGCGTGTCCACGTGAGGAACTCTTGAGATATGATGAAGGGTGACTTCATTTTTCGTCCCATTGATCATTTAGAACTGAGGAGTAGAGTTTAGAAGACTGGGGGGGGGGATGGGTATATTTCTTTAAAGTTTGATAAACCTTGACACTGGTGCACGATAACTAAAGCACGTGTTTCCATCAGGTGTTACTTTTTTTTTATTGTTTCTGTAGTTTTTGAGGTCGGTTTTAAGTATTATTGAATGGGTCTTTGAAGAGTTTTTATGCTTCATTTATTGATATGATTTAAATATTTTCCCTCGTTTTTCTAATGAGATTTCAGAAAATAATAGAAATATCATTATTCAAGAATGTATCTCTTTTAAACCATTAGGAGGGATATTGTTTAAACTACCAATAAATTGGCTATATACTCACAATTTACTTTTGCTTAGGTTACAGAAAACATCTGCTTTCACCAGTAATGAACAATAAAAAAATTTATTTTGGATATTTTTTTTCAAAAATGAAGTATTTTTTAATAATACCCTCTTCTTCTTTCCAATCATTACAGCCTATTACCGGCCAAGGCCGTCTCTGCAAGCTTACACCATCTTGATTTATTCGCGATGCTATACGAGGATCACTCTAAAATTTTTGAGATACGCGTAGACGAGAAGTTATAAAATAAATTAACAGTTTAATTTGAAAGCACAAAATATTTTAACACAGCAGACGACATTTTACTGACTTACTTCAAGTTATTTAGCGTAGAATAAATTTTAGCCAGAAGAGAAAATAGAGTTGATACGAGAATATTATCGTGCTTTGATTTTCTATGATTTTAAAGCTAGATTAAAACAAGAGAAATGCTTTCAGCGGCTGCCATTAGTATTTTGTGATGAATCTCCATGTCGTGTTACTGTATATTCAGGATCTTTTAAATAATTTTGCAGTGGTCGCAATTCTCTTCAGGATGAAGAACACACAGGAAGGCCGCAGTCGGCAGTAATTCCGGGTAATGTGCTTACCATACGAAAAGTGTTAATGGATGATAATCGCTGTACTTACCAGAAGGAACAGAAGGAATACAGAAGGAACTTAACATTGGACCCGCAGGCATGAACAAAATTATTCATGAAGAATTACGTATGAAAAAAGTAGTTTGCCATTAGGTTCCCCATAATCTAACTGAGCACCAAAAAGAGGAGCGTATCAGAGTCAGTAAATAAACCCTTAAATGGCTAGATGATGGTGACCACCGCATCATTTCTAAAATTGTAGCGGGTGATGAAACGTACATACCATTTTTTGACGTTCCAACGCGTCAAGAAAGCAAAGTATGGGTCTTTGAAAATGATCCCACGCCATCAATGGGGAAAAAACAACAAGTAATGAAAAAAGTAATGTATGCCGTTTTCTTCAGAAGTACGGGATTGGTCAAAGCCATCAAGTTGGAAGGACAGAAGACAGTAACAGAAAACTGGAATACCACTAAATGTCTTCCAGAAATTTCCCGAGAAGTTAATGTTAGGGGACTAATGCTTCACCATGACAATGCATCTTCCCATACAGCAAGATTAACAGTTAAATTTCTTAAACAAAAACAAATTAAAGTGATAGAACGTACACCTTATTCTCCAGATCTAGCTATGTGTGACTTTTGGTTATTTTTTAATCTAAAAAAGAACTTACGTGGATGCCGTTTTCATTCAGAAGAAGAGATTGATGCGGCTATAAATGCATTTTTATCAATTTCAAGAAATGAATGGTTTGAGGCATTTAATCTGTGGAAAATTCGTCTACAAAAGTGCATTGATGCTGGAGGAGACTACTTTGAACAAGCCTAAAATTTTGTAAGTATAGCTTTATAAACCTAGGAGTATCTCAAAAATTTCAGATTGGCCCTCGTATTCTTCTATTGGTTAACTCACTCCTTGAACCACTTTTCCACTTTATCCATCCACCTTGCTCTCGGTCTTCCTCTTTTCTTTTTTCTCTCTGGTGTTTGGAAAGTTATTTTCTTAAAGGATTTTCATCGCTATATCAAAATACATATCCCAGAAATACATTATTTGGGAAGCCTTGATCACTTTGACTGTGTTCGGTTCTCTGTATTTCGATTGAAGGTCAAGGTTGTATCGTATTCTCCAGATTCCCTTTTCTCTGACTGCACCAAAAAGTTTTCTTCGGATTTTTGTCTCGAAAGTCATCAGTTTCTCTGTATCTTCTTTTTTAATTGCCCAACATTGGTTGCCATATAAAACAATTGGTCTTTCTCGTAATACATCCCCAAGATGACTAAAAATGTTCTGTGACAAACTTTACTTAGAACAATGAGATATACTGTGGCTCAAAATCAGTTGCTGAATTTTGATCTTTTACAGATTTGTTTTCGCAAAATATTTTTCAATATACTGTCATTTCCCCCCAGAAAAGTCCTGGAAAATCTACAGTTCAGCCAATGTAGAAGTATAGGGAGCCTAATTCGACTATAAACTACGAATGGAAAATTTCATGTTAATTTCATCGAATAACGCGGTAGAAGATTCAGGGTGTGGTAACTATTAATTTATTATGAAGTATTCGCTACCCTTTATGGGTGAGTGAGTGTTAATTCACGTTGTCATCTAAATAACTCTGAGACTATTGGTGAAGGACCTCATAATTTTAAATCTTGTTCAAGAGGACGAAGCTTAAACTTGAACTTTTCAACTTGAACCATGACAATTTCCAATATTAACTTCTTAGACTCCGAAAGGCAACACACATACAACCCTTCTCCTCCTAATTTTTCTCTTCATTTGACTTGAAATTGTAACCTTCATTAACATTGGAACTTCATCGCGGTTCCTTTACAGAAAGAGGTTTTTTCACGTAAATGATTTGTCAGAACCCGTTACAGGTGCTTCGATTTAACAAAACTAACAATAGTTCATTGATGAATATATTCAGGTTCGTTATCTATAATTATATATAGTAACTAGCTGACCCCACACACAAACGTTGTTTTGACATATAAATTATTTCTAGAGAATATTTTGGTAGTCAAATAAAAATTAACCATATCATTGTAAGTGTGTGGGGATGTGGTATATGACTGAAAGAGGAATGGAGCGCTGTGAACGATGACGGCCTATAAAAGTCACAAAACTCCAAACATTCATTTTTTGAATTCTTTGTACTTTTATTATTTTAACTAATAAATTTCAAATTACATCTCTATCACAAATTGTGACAGTTAAAAAATAACATTATCAGTCTCTTAGTGCAATGGATTGTACTATAATTTTAGTGTGAGTCCATCTTTAGCCAACACAAACAAACTGAATGGCTTACCCACGTGAGAACATACAGCGTATTTAATTGTCCGTGTGAAAAACACGGTGTGATCAAATCTAGCCAACCGACATCGTTTGGCTATTGACTTATTGATTGTCATTGTGAATGCCAATCTAATTGGAAATTGAATCCGTTTGAATTCAATTGGCACATCTGTGGGAAAAATAGGGATTCGTGGTAGTAATATATCTCCTTCTCGGAACTTGCCATTCAAACTGCCAGCCTCGACAACGTTTTTCATCAATTTTTTAATGACTAATCGCGTGCCATTGCACGGCCGTAGCGGGTTCAAATTACGAAGCAAAATAACCGGAGATCCAACCTTCAGTTGTAAATGGTACGGTGGCATGCCTGGCAAATCCAATGAGCTCAAAAACTCTGATGGAAAATTTACAGCTTCGTTGGTATCGCAAACTGTATTGATAGATTTGTATGACTTCAAGTCCCTTGGAATCAACTGTTGTATCTTGAAATTCAAATAGTTGACGTCCGCATTTTTTGCTGCCAAAATTGCTCTTTCTGCCAGCTACTCATGATTCAAGTATTGTATGTGTATATCGGGAAATATCTGGTCAATGAGAGCATTTTGCGAGTTAATGATTGAGCAGAAATCGGTCGGCAATTTTATGCATCCAGTGTTTTCATGTACAGCTACTTTTCCATCGCCGATATATAACAGTTGTTTTGAGAATGTTTCAGTGGATGGATCTTGAAGCATTTGTGTGAACGCGTATATTTACTTTCAGCTGTACTTTTTCAACATTACGCCACATTGGCGATGATTTCAAGCAAGCGTTGATCTCATTAGCGCACGTTGAACGTGGATTGACGTGAACAATGGTTCAGGTGGTGTTTCAAGTTCTGGTTGTTGCACTTTTCCTGAAGCGCAACACATCCCAGCTGGCTCATTTTTTAAATTTAAGCGCATTACAATACGGACACATTCCTTGTCTATAGCACCAATTTCCGAATTCGAATGAGTGTAATGTTTAACATCGGGCTCATACTCGAATGCTAGACGACGGAATGAATAGGATGTAAATGCTCGATGCACTTGTTGGCGTTGTTGGTCATTTGCTCTGCGTGTGTCGAATAAGAATCGACATGCTTGTCTTTGTTCTAATCGTCTTTGTTGATTCTGTTTAACTCGTGCATCTTGTAATTCCGATTCACGCAACTGCGCCGTGTTCACACGCACATATTCATTATCATGTCTCATTTGTTCGCCTGTTCTTTGAGCTCTTCTATTTCGCATGGCTGTAGATTTAGTCGTTCGACGGTCCAAATCAGACCCTCTGCGTCTGGCTGGCACTGTTCACTGTACAAAGCACACAAATAGATCAAATTGAAGTACTTAATGCTAGAAAAAAGTATACTGATGATGTATCTGTTCTTTTATTATTTTACCTATACTTTTCACAATTATAAAATACGTATATATTTATCTTTTAATTGAAAATGATTCCTGAAAATTTTGCGAGCACTGAGTATTACAGTTTTATTAACTGTCGTTTAATAATAAATAAACTAATAAAAAATAAATAATAACTCATAAATGTCTGAAAATATTCAGAAATGGTTTATACAGGTAACACAATAGTTGTTGTTGGAGGGAGCACGGGACACTTTTTGAAAACTATTGATTTATATGAGATCACTTAATTAATTGAACGTGAGAAATATGTTGAGCAAAATGGCAATAACTGATCTCGTGTCATTTATTTGAAATAATAATAACAAAGTAAAAGCGATTAAATTTTTCGCAAATACTTTTGTTTTATAAACGAATGCAATATATGAATTTGTGAAGAAAAGATGTGTACAAAAAGAATAAAAAATAAACTTTTCAATTGCCACATTTGGGGATTTTTGACTTGTTATAGACACCCTTTTGCTAGTGTAACCCATGAGCAGGGTGATTTGGACGGTGGAACAGAGAAAAGAAACCTATTTTCGACGCCAAGCGAAATAAATGGCGAAATAAACAACACACAGGCTAAGACAATTGCGCGTTTTAAGGTTTTTAATTAATATCTTTTCAACTAATTGCAATATCGGAATGAAAAATAGTTTACGCCCTATTCTCAGACCTACTGAATATACGCACAAAATTTCATAAGAATCGATCTAGCCGTTTCGGAGGAGTTTGGTTACAAACACTGCGACAGGAGAGTTTTATATATTAAATTAGAAATCTTCAAAATTAAGCTCCTATATTTGTAGTAAAGTTGTTGTTATGTGCTGTTTTGCTGACAGAGCAGCAAAGATACTTATGGGCACATGCAGGGACGTCTTAAGACTTCTTGAGGCCCTGGGCCCCTACACAAATGTAGGCCCTACTTATGACAATTATCGTAAAATCCAGCATATAAGGTGCACTTTTAACACAAAAAATAAGATCAAAATATATGGGTTCGCGTCTTGTATAAAAATTAGAGCTTTTTTTTCTTTCAAAAAAGATGAGTACAGAAAAAAATTAGACTTCTACATAGATAAAATATTGTTTATTTAAAAGAAAAGACATTTCTTATAAAATTAAAGGGATATATAATTCTAGAAGTATACTACTTTTTTGTAAAGCATTGAATAATATCTCGAATAAAAGATTTCAAAACATAAGAGCATTGCGCACGAACATTTCAGGTTTCTTCATAAAATAAGGGGATGGGCGTTATATGGCGAATCTACCTAAAAATGAAAAATTGCAACTTGAAAGTATGGGTGTGGTGCGTTATACGGCGGTGCGCATTATACGCCGGATTTTACAGTAAACGTCGGCAGTACATATAACATACGTGGGGGAAAAAACTCGTATAAGCAATACTCCGAAACAAATAAATGTGCATGACTTACAATCGCACAAACCGGCTCGACCGACTGCCGCCTTTTGACTGAATGAGTAATGCTGGTGTATGGTGGTAGGCTTAGGCCTATACATGGACGACGATCATTACATGTTACCAGTTGACATATCGTCCGAGATTCCCAGTTTTTCGAAGAATACAACCAGAAATAACATTTGTCCTTTGAAATTTTTTAATTCGTGATCTTATTAAGGCTGAGTTGAGAATGAAACGGGCCCCTATTGTGGCCGATGCCTTAAGACGTCTCTGGTCGCCTGCGGCTGAAGTTACCTAACTGGCCATTAGAGAATGAACTTCTTTTTCACGATCAGAAAATTCACGACTTCGAGATTGCAAAGACCACAGATATTTATTTTCAAATTAAAATAAATTGCTCTCGGCAGTCATAAAGATCGCAGAGATTATCATTGCGTCTTGGATGAAAAATTAAAATAATACACTGTTGGCTACCGTAAATGCAACACCAAGAAAGACAAGAGATAGCACAACAAAATTTATTTTGTAGTTAACATGTTGACCAAGTATCAAATGATTACATTTATAGACTTCAGTGAAGTGTGGTTCCTGCCAGAATCAGTAGCCAGAGTAGCCGCCATTGTTGGAG
This sequence comes from Trichonephila clavata, assembly GCA_019973975.1. Taxonomy (NCBI): domain Eukaryota; kingdom Metazoa; phylum Arthropoda; class Arachnida; order Araneae; family Nephilidae; genus Trichonephila; species Trichonephila clavata. Next base: position 29,881 of record BMAO01024422.1, on the reverse strand, counting down.
ATCACCGCTGACACACGCCTCGGCATTGATTCAAAGAGACTTTGGATGTGTTCTTGGGGTACAGCAGACCAAGCAGCTTCCACATGTTGCCAAAGTTGATCTGGTGGGGCAGCTGGGGTGTAATTTGGGTCAATCGTTGAGCAACCATGGACCACATGTTTTCTATCGGTGAAAGATCCGGAAAGCGAGGCGGCAAGGGAAGCAATTCAATCTGGTGATGGACAAAGAACCTTTGGACAATGCGTGCCACGTGTGGTCACGCATTATCCTGTTGAAATATGGCTGTGGCCAAGCCCTGAAGGTAAGGAAGGACAACTGGCTCCAACACCTCGGAGATGTAGCGCTGGCTGTTTAAAGTACCGGCAATGCGTACTAGAGGAGTGCGAGAGTGATATCCGATAGCGCCCATACCATAATATCCGGTGCAGGACCAGTGTGGCGGTGCATAACGCAGCTGTTCAGCATCCTCTCCCCACGGTGTCTCCAGACTCAAATCCGACCATCGTGGTGTTGCAGACAGATGCGTGACTCGTCAGTAAAGACAACTTCATTCCATTCTGCCGCCCACATCCTTCTTTCATCGCACCATTGGCGGCGGAGACGTTTGTGGTTCTGCTTCAAGGGTAGACCAAGCAATGGACGTCTTGTGGACAGACCACTCTGCTGTAAATGGCGTTGAATGGTACGCGCAGACACTGAATGATGCTTTACAGACTCAATAGGCTGTGCTATGGTTCGTGATGTGACTGAGCGATCCTGTCACTGCCATGCGCACAATTTACTTGTCCTCACGTGAAGTGGTGCACTGAGGTGGATGCGATCGACCACGTCGGTCCGTCGTATCCTCCTGCATCCAACGGTCACATATTACCATTACAGTTGTTTGGTTTCGTCCAACACGACTACCGATTTCCCTGAAAGATAATCCACAATCTCGGTAGGCCACTATCTTTCCTCTGTCGAACTCGGATACTTGATCAAAAGCTGATCGCTGTTTCCTACGAGACATAATTGATCGTTTTTTGAAAACACCACAAGAAAAACACTGTTGCCGCTCTTGAAATCGTCGAAATTTCCAAGCCTTAAATAGCGCTTTGAGGTAGCGCCACAGGCGTGCGTGATGTGTGCCTGCGCTGAAATTCTAATCATTTGCATATCTCATTTTCGCTAATACATGTTGTAAATTTCATGTTATTTGCATGCTTCCTTCAGAGTGTTGCATTTACGGTGGCAAGCGGTGTAGTTTATAAATTCTTAAAAAAATTTGCTAAACTGGAGTTATAGAATATCCAAAACTATTCAAAATCTATTTTAAAAATTCAATCTGGAATATTTTGGCGTATAAATCAAAATGGTTGACTTGTACAATATTTCTATCCTAAAAACGTTGGACTACATCTTCATTGACTTGCAAACGGTGATGCAATTTTGCATCGTCAATATGCGTCAGTTTTCTGGTTTTAAAGTGAAATAAATTTATATATGTATAAACGAATGTTTGTATATATGACCCTGCTTCGCTCTAACACCATTCAAAAGATCGCTATGAAAATTAGCATGTATATGTATTTTTTTGTGGAGAAAGTTTTTGTGCTATCCTCTTTGTTGCATCTCTCCACCAGGTAGCACTACAGTATATCAACTTTTGCACCGTTCAATCAATCACCAAGTTTCCAACATAGTCGCCAAAAATATTGCAAACATAACTCTATCGCCCTTATAATGTAAGAAACGGCGCTGCCTGCGAATGTTACAATTTTAACATAAAGTAAATGCAATAAAAAGAAATATTAACGTATTACACATCCAGATATAAATTATTTACACTATTTTAAGTGACCATTACACAAAATTTTTAACAATATGTTACTTTGCTAGCAGAGATCAGCTTAGGCAGGCGTTTTCAAAAATCGACCTACGGGGGAGTTATGAGGGCTTTATAAATAAAAAAAAATCCTTTTTATCAGCTATTAGATCTACAAACTTAAAATTTAGCAAATATGATTTTTTTGTTCAGTTGAGATATTTAAAAAGCTTTTTTTTTTTTGTTTAATTTGCAATTCCCTTAAAATTAATTCATTAAAAACTTCTTCATTCTTCAAACTGTATTGTTTAATTTTTCAATTCACCCGTGCGAAGAACGGGTTTATCAGCTAGTTATATATAAAATAAAATGAAATTGTTAGATACAAAATTTAATTTAATTTAATGCATAAAATCATTACTCTAGACTAATAAGAGTAATTAAAACCAATTACAAGCGGAAATATAGATTTCGTAAAAGATAGTTCGTATAAATCATTTTTGACTAACTTTTGAAAGACAAAAAAGCAATTTAGTTTATATAAATATTAAGAATAGAATATCACTCCATTTGACTTGTATTTTATCTCTATTTGACTGAATAATTTCAGCGCAATTAAATATCTTCATTCCTTTCAATTAGTTTTCAACATCAAAACATAGTTCATTAAATTTCAGTTAACTAAAAAAGATTCAATTTAACAGGAAAACATTTTTCATATTTTAGTTTTGATCAAAATATTCACAGCAGAATCTGCTATCTGGACACACACACAACAGAAAGTTACTTTGATACAATTTTAAAAACCAATATCATTTTCAATACATCATTTCCCTAAAATAAACTATTCTTATCACAACCACAGACTCACAAAGTTACGAGCACAGGTGCTGCAGGCTCCGTTAAAGGATGAAAATATGCTGTCGTTGAGATGATTGTTATATATGCTTCCGATTATCGTCTGGAAACGTGATACTCAGCACCTATTTTTGGAACACCTGCCTTTTGAGTACATACACAACTACGTCTACTTCGTGTGAAAATATCACACGTCGCTCGATAATTTTCTATGGAAATTTCCTCAAAAATAACTGTTATTCTACATAATGTATTATGCGGTTTTGAAAATAGAAATACTCCGCGAGAGCCATTGTTATTTATTATTTATTTATCGCATGTTGAAAAAAATTGATAATTGGTCGTATTTTTATTAGTTTAAATGCACAGAGAAAAATATTCTTAATAACCAAGATTTCTTTTCACTTTTCATTACCTAATATAAAAAATTTTAATGATTTTTCCTGAAAATTCCCTAATAACAGTAAAATTATTATCTCAAGAGCATAGATTTCTTAAACATTTATTAATATTAGAACGCGAGTATTCAAAGATATATATGAAATAGACTTCACGGAAAATATAGGTTCAACAGAAATATATTAATATTTATCAAAACGTTTTTGATCATGTTTAAAATCAAATGAACTTTAAAATAAATTTCGAATGCTTTCCTCATAAAAATAACTTTAATTAATCTTAATTGGTAATATAAAGCCAAAAAATAAAATTTGATGGTGTTTTTCATTATTACCAAGTTCCTATATGCTTTGTACACAAATAAATCCAGAAACTGATCTTCCAATTTACTTACAGGAAAGCAGGGATCAAACTATTGCAAAAAAATAAAAATGATGGAGAATAATTTTATTTTGTAACAGATGTTTACGGTATGCTTCTTGTACAGTTAATAAATCAATGAATTGATTGAATAAACTAATTTTAACCAATATGTCATTATTTCAAAGTAATTTTTTAAAATTGCTTCTCTTTTAAAGTATAAAAAGAATTTTTTTAACATAAATAAAAAAGGACCTTTCTTTAATTTTTTTTACTTGCATTATACTCGTATTACCAGACATATAGTCGAACTACAAAGTTTGTTTTTTGAAATATATCTAATTTCAAATCTAAATATTGGTAAAGAAATCAGAACCGTGGAATTTAATTTGGGAGGGAGAATAGAAAAACAAAAAAAAATCTAAATAATTTAAGAAAATTAAATTGACTCTCCTGCAGAATTTTAATTTAATGGATGCGGTTTCCCCCACCCTTTTTTTCTTTAAATAAAAAGAAATTTAATCAGTTAATATTTCAAATATTTATTGCATTATCGCGTTTATCATATTGATAGTCAATTTATTCTAAACAGAATTTTCAATGTCATATTTAAAGTTCTTTTTACCTTATTTAGACAATTTGGAAGTATTGTGTTTCATAAGCAGATGTAGAATTTGTGTTAAATATATTTTTCATTAACTAATAACATCTTAAATATTTAATATCACACACACATTGACACGTTATCTTTCGAAATACATTTACATCATTTTCTTCAAAAAATTATAAATCTTAGCTACATATTGAAAAATCAGAAGTAAACGATATACTCCAACGTCCGATTTTACATTTTATTTGTTGTATATAAAATTTATTTTTAAATACTATACATTAAAATCCGACATTACTTTTTAATTTTATTTACAAGTTTCAGATTTATTAACCGTTAAATCCGGCGTATAACGCGCACTTTTAACACAAAAAAAATAAGATCAAAATATACGGTGCGCTTTGTACGCCGAATATAAATATGAAGGTTTTAAAAATAAAAAAAAAATAGACGAGCATAAGAAATAGACATCTATATTGATAAAAATACTGTCTATTTAAAAGAAAAAAAACATTCTTTATGAACTTAAAAGGGCTTAGTTCTAGAAATTACCATTTTTTCAAAAAATTGTGATAATGCCTCGAATAAATGACTTCAAAACATAAAAGAATTGCACAAATACATTTCTTCGTAAAAAAGGGGGTGCGCATTATACGACGAATATTCTTAAAAATTAAAAAATGCAGCTTGAAAGTATAGGCGCGCGTTATACGTCGAATTTTACGGTATGTAAAGTTGAATGGGCTAAAATTCATGGGACGTCGTATAACACATGATAAATGCAATCACTTGTTTCCTGCTAATCAGCTCATGTGCCTCCCTGCTGCCAATTTCTTCTTACAGAAACTTCCTTTTAAAAGCTCATACACTGCTGGCCACCGTAAATGCAACACCCTGAAGGAAGCACGCATATAACATGAGATTTACAACATGTATTAGCGGAGGTGAGATATGCAAATAGTTAGAATTTCAGCGCAGACACACATCACGCACGCCTGTGGCGCCACCTCAAAGCGCTATTTAAGGCTTGGAGATCTCGATGATTTCAAGTTCGGCAATTGTGTTTTTCTTGTGGTTTTTTCAAAATGCGATCAGTTATGTCTCGTAGAAAACAGTGATCAGCTTTTGATCAAGTATCCGAGTTCGACAGAGGAAGGATAGTGGCCTTCTGAGATTGTGGATTACCTTTCAGGGAAATCGGTAGTCGTGTTGGACGAAACCAAACAACTGTAATGCGGACATGTGACCGTTGAATGCAGGAGGGTGCGACGGACTGACGAGGTCGATCGCATCCCCTCAGTGCACCACTTCACGTGAGGGCAAGCAAATTGTGCGCATGGCAGTGACGGATCGCTCAGTCACATCACGAACCATAGCACAGCATATTGATCTGTAACGCATCATTCAGTGTCTACGCGTACCATTCGACGCCGTTTACAGCAGAGTGGTCTGTCCGCAAGACGTCCATTGCTTGGTCTACCCTTGACGCAGAACCACAGACGTCTCCACCGTCAATGGTGCAATGAAAGAAGGATGTGGGTGGCAGAATGGAATGAAGTTGTCTTTACTGACGAGTCACGCATCTGTCTGCAACACCACGATGGTCGGATTCGAGTCTAGAGACACCGTGGAGAGAGGATGCTGAACAGCTGCGTTATGCACCGCCACACTGGTCCCGCACCGGGTATTATGGTATGGGGCGGTATTGGATATCACTCTCGCACTCCTGTAGTACGCATTGTCGGTATTTTAAACAGCCAGCGCTACATCTCCGAGGTGTTGGAGCCAGTTGTCCTTTCTTATCTTCAGGGCTTGGCCACAGCCATATTTCAACAGGATAATGCGCAACCACACGTGGCACGCATTTTCCAAAGGTTATTTGTCTGTCCCCAGATTGAATTGCTTCTCTGACCGCCTCGCTCTCCGGATCTTTCGCCGATAGAAAACATGTGGTCCATGGTTGCTCAACGATTGACCCAGATTACACCCCAAGCTGACACACCAGATCAACTTTGGCAAACGTGTGGAAGCTGCTTGGTCTGCTGTACCCCAAGAACACATCCAAAGTCTCCTTGAATCAATGCCGAGGCGTGTGGCAGCGGTGATCTCCAACAATGGCGGCTCCTCTGGCTACTGATTCTGGCAGGAACCCCACTTCACAGAAGTCTATAAATTTAATTATTTGATACTTGGTCAACATGTTATCTACAAAATAAATTTTGTTGTGCTATCTCTTGTCTTTCTTGGTGTTGCATTTACGGTGGCCAGCAGTGTATTTGTTTACACTGATAACACACGTTGGCAAACAAAATGGCTTTGATTTTAAAGTATCCGTACAATATATGGATTTTTTTTTTAGTTTGAAAATCTTTTTGAAGAACCTTAACACATAAATTTTTCTACCCAATTATCAAACCCGAAATTGTATCTTTATTTTACAAGTACAAAAACAAATGTAAGTCTATTATCAGCTGTGAATTCAACGGAATATACATTATTACTTTCATCATGAGTTTAGCCCATTGAATTCGCCACAAATGTGTGCGAGAGCGCATGTGCACGTGTACTTTATAAATTTTTTATTATAACTATTTTGCTTTAAAAAGTAATTCCTGTTTTTGAATTTTTATGGATTTACTTATTTCTTTCATCATTTTTATTAAATAGAGCCTCGAAATTGAATAAAAAAGAACTTGCGCATTATACCATCCATCATTTCAAAAAACGTCGCCAAATGCTATCATTATTATTGTTGGAAAAGCCATTTAATTTAGATCTCATGTCCCTGCTATTATTGACATAAACACGCAAGTTGCGTGAGAGCTTTTTTTTGCATGTTCATTACAGATGTATATACAAATTTACAGTAACATTGCCGATGACATCATTGTAAGATATATTTGTAAATGGCGTCATCGCGTTGCTGATTGGTTGTGTATTTCGCTCGGTAAACGTGGTACTTTAAATTTTTTGACAATATACGTACCTTCATTTCAATATCAATACCAGAGGAAATATCTTTAATAAATCAATACAATTGTTGGATTTTGCTGATGGCATTGATTATTATTGCTCGAACACCCAACGCACTAAGACTAGCCTTCTTACCTTTAGAGAAAGAAGCCCTCAGAGAATGGGACTGAAGTTCAGTGAGAATAAGACCAAATATATGCCTTGCACTAAATCAGGGTTCAACAATTCCTATTTTAAAATTGAGGCATGAAATTTTGAAGTTGTTGACAGTTTCACTTATTTAGGTTCGGAAGTTAACTATAAAAACGATTGTACCACTGGAATCCAAAAGAGAATTACTATGGTTAATAGATGTCTTAATGGAATACGAAAATATATAAAATCGAATTTAATCTAAATAAAAACAAAGGATCTATAGTATAAATGTCTTTTAAGATCAATATTAACTTATACATGTGAAGCTTGGTCCATGTCTCGAACAAATGAGAGCATGAAAAGTATCTACGAAAAGAAAATTTTAAGATTTATTTTTGGAGGAATTAGAAAAATGGCATATGACGAAGATCAAATTTCGATCTCTATCACTCATATAAAGAATATGTGAGATTGTTAACTTCATCAAAATTCAACGAATTAAGTGGGCCGGTCACGTTGTCAGAATGGACGAAGACCCCACCACTAAAAAAATCTTCAATGCCTAACCAATTGGCACACGAAGAAAGAACAGGCCAAATATTAGATGGATTGATGGCATGAAAAAAATCTCCTAGTTTTGAGAACTAAGAATCAGAGAACACTAGCAGGAAGAAGGCTGGCCTATAGAAAAGGCTTCTTGAGAAGATCAAGGCCAACCCTGGGCTGTCGAGCCACTGAAAAAGGAAGGATTCACCTATTCGTTCTTGTTCTTTGGGATGTTGGCTGTTTAAATAAATATTTTTAATATTCTTTTTTGCTTCATCAATGCTGAACCCTTAAACGTAATTTTGAAAGTGGATCATAGTAATGACAATTACTATCATTGTATTCGAAACTGCAAGGAAAGGGTTTCCACTATTCGCTGCATTTAATGGCATTTGGTGACATACTTTGATTTGACGAAAATAGTTGACGATATAATTTGTAAATACCGAATATAAAAAAAAAAAATCCTCTGTGGAAATATTCTATCCCTGCACAAAAAACATTCCCACGGAGTAATTTTACTTGAAATAAATTTAGGCTCCCTATATTAATGATACATTGTAAATTATTTAAATATTTCATACAAAACCTTATATTTATTTTAAGGCATCCAACTACCCTAAAATTGTGAATTTTGTCAAAAATTCACAATTTTTTAAATTATTTTATAGACTATCTTGTTAGTTTTATAAAAATACCAAGTTTATTATTTTCCGTTCACTATAACAAAAACTGCAAGTGTTTTAGTAAAAGCAGATGCCATTACTTTAAGCAAGATGTTATACTTTATAAAACGCGTTTTACTCGAAATGTGCTTTCTTTTTTAAATGCTCAAACGGGCACAGCGATTGCTGAAAAAGTTTTGAAAATAATTAACTAAATTTTTTTTTATGTTTTCCGTGTAATAGAGTCGAAGCGTTTTAACCTTCAGATTTATCAATCACTGTTTTCTTACAAAATTTACAGTCCCTTATGTTAATAAAATCGAACTGTTTTTTTAAGCAATTTGATATAATAACTAAGGTAAAGTGCTCTAGTTTTTGTAAAAATTAAAATATTTCTTATCCTGAAAGTCATTTTAAAAATGAATAACATAGCAACACATCAGAAGTGAAAATTTTTGAATTTGTTCGTAAACTTTAGTACAGAATGGGCCGCGTTTATGTTATTTTTTGTCAATTTTTATCGATTTTTTTCCCATTTTAGTAATAATAATTTCTTTTTCTCTTCTAAATTTTAGCATATTTTTCTTAAAATGTACTAAACAAATCTAAAAACAACAAAAAAGTCTCCATATCTCCATTTTTTTAAAAAAAACGTTGTCGCATGTAGTCGGTTACCTTAAATGCACAAAAGATTAACAGCATGAGGAAATTTGAAAGTAAAAAAGCTAAATAGTAAATATGATCCCGAATTAAATTAGAGACCAATAGTTAAGCTATGGAATTCAAAAATTGAGGTTATCGTAAACATTGGTTATAACAAGTAAAGACATGAAAGCATCCTTATTTCTGAGCTAATATTTATTTCAATAACGCACGTCGCTTCCTGAATATTGTTAAACTTTCACAGGCTCGTCTTTCATGGTCTGATGTTTGTGAATCGTAGGTGAAAAACTCATCGGTAAAAAAGTATGTCGAAAAAATATGATTGAGCTTAATATATATTCTATTTTGTCCATTTGTTGAATTAATAATAAATGCGTTCGTTCATCCCGTAATTACATTTTTGATTTCCTTGAGTAAATGAAACGGAAAAAAAGGTTTATTGGTTGCTTGGAAACATTTTTACCGCGAGCATAATCATTTGCTTTTTCTTGGAATTACAGAAGTTAAAATATTATTCATTAAAACTTCGTTCAGTTACATTAGCATCTTTTTAAAATACGGAATGTGTGTGCAATTCATTATTTTCAGTACATTGGGTTTTATTCCTTTTTCCTTATCACATGATGAATATTGCATTTATGGGCAGTTTTTTGTAGTTTTATATTCCTACAATGGTTCTAACACTAATCCCATTCCAGAGATGGCTTGTCAAAGATTTTACGAGTAAAGGTCGTATTTTCTGATACAAATAAGAAATTTGTTAAAAGTCACCAAATATCTCTCGAGGCATAAGGTTATACAATTTACAATACGTCCAAAATAATTCATATTAGTTATTTGATTGTAATTTGTTAAAATTTCCCTCCCTCCCAAGTCCTGTACACTGCCTCAAGTGGTAAGAAGTGTACCACGGCGGAATAAGCCAAGTATGGTGTATTCCCGCGTGTAATCCGAGAATTTTTTGAGCTATTCTTCAAGTTAAATTTAGGGGATCAGCTTATATATGGATTAACTAAACTGAAAAAAACGTAGTTAAGGAAAATGGGTTTTTCTCAACATTTTCTGCCAGTCATGCTCACGCGATTTTAACTTTCGCGGTGTTTTGAATGGATTTTTTATTCTGAAAGAAGAAAAGAAGAAGTGTCATATATAAATCCGTAGGGTCAGAATCCCAGTTTCCGAATTATTCATACAATCACATTTACCCATTGGGATGTCTAAATGCATATGATCATCATGCAGCGAGTTTTCCGCCAGGGCATGAAGCAGAGGTCGACGATCACGTTCCACATACAAATTTCTCTCCCCACTTATTTTTCAAACGAAAAAAAGGAGCATAAAGTATGACTAGCACAAATATTGTACACGATAATAAATGAATGAAAAAATGCGTTAGATTCAGATAGGTTTACCACAATTTAAAGCTATTATTTTCGGCGTTTTACTTTATAATAATTTGATTGGAGAACATTCCACGCGTTTTAACTCCTTTGATAACATTTTCTCTCTCATGGTGGCATGTTTAAAAATTACATGCCCTTTTTATTCAATTCAACTTTTATTTCGGTTTTAATTTTTGGTAAACTTTTGAAAGTACTCTAGGCTTTCACACGAATCAGCTTATAATCGAAAGTATGTCATATTTACTCCAGGAAGGCGACCCCTATTCGTGAAGGCTATTTCATTATGCTCAGCTAAAGTGAGCAGACACTCAGGACTAGGGATTGCAATACCAGGATACCAAAAACCGGTATTTTGAGCCATTTGTACAATTTTGTAATGCTGGTATTCACAAGTTAAAATACCGGTTTTTCGGTACTTACTAGATTTTTTAGATTGCCTCTACTATATGTTCAAGGTTCGCCAACTTAGTAAAATAGCTTACGTTTTTGTTTTTATGTCTCCCTAACGGGCGACATTAATTAGACTGTGAATATGAAGTTGCATGGTGCAATCAAGAGAAGAGGTAAAATATGTGAATGATCCAAGGAGTGGGCCAAAACTATCTCATTACAACTCAGCGCGACACTGCACGCGCGTAGGATTCGTAGTCTGATATGCGTATTTGTGAAAACAAGGTTGTAGTTGTGAAGAAAGTGCATAGTATTTCGGTATTTTTTAAATTGGTGAGTTTGTTATTCACCTTGTACTTGCATATTATACAGTCCAATGGATGCATTATGTTTCTTAAGATCACATTTCGGAAATTTGTATTAGTACCACAGACTGAATAATGATGTTTACATTTTTTTGTGATTTAAATGAAAAAGGTGTTCGCTTACTTTTTTGTAATTCATTACACACTGTTATAATTTATAAGTTATTCATTATTTTTTGCGAAATTTACACTCTCTAATTGAACTGGCAAATAAAACAAAGAAACACCTGTGTTTTCTTTCATTTTCTAAAATTTCTACTACTTGTATTAAAACTGATATCCCGGTATAAAATCTAAAAGTACCAAATACCGGTATTGAACTTTTGATCCGATTTTTCAATCCCTGTTGTTGTTTCTAATGCCACCTGTCTGACGGTGTCAGATCGAGACCTACGAAATTCATCGTGGCAAGGAGAGAGGTGTACGCCTGTCGTTAGCCTTTTTTTTTTTAGTTTTTTGAGCCCCATTCTGGTGACACTACGATTTGGCTCGGTTCATACGCGATATATGAAGACACCATCTATCTCCCTCTCCACAATTTAGGCATGGAACTGGAGAGAAGGGAAATATTCTCCAGCCCCTGCACCCGTGGTTTCAGCTATGACAGCCCACAAGACTTACGGATCCACTAATTTAACGAGCACGTACTCCGTGTGTACTCGGAGGGTATTTTGGGGCATCAAACCCAGGCCTTCCGGTTTGAAGTCCGATTCTCTAGCCACTAGGCTACCCACGGCCCCGAATCGATATTGCAATCCCTACTCAGGACTAAATCACACACAGGTCCCCAGGTCTTTGGATAAATTAAAGTTATTCCTTTCTGATGGCCATGAAACCTATTGCAAACAATAATGAAATCTCATAAATTAAAAAGAGGAAATTAAATGCACTTTGGAGAGTCCAACCAATTCATTCATGGTACTTTAGAACAAGTCCACGTTGGTCTTAGCAACCCTATATTCCAGGAAACAGCAGACAGCTTTTTCACACTTTTCGAGTGGCCACACCAAAGCTCTTATTTTCCAAGCAGGTCAGGTCTCTCCCGCTTATGTACTTAAGGCTACAATTGCTTGATGTTAAAGAATAGGACCCAAATTTGGAATTTTTTTTCAAATATAAAAGAAATGAAACATTGGTATTATTTTATGGCCTCGCTATTCCACACACATAGCAGCATATTTTATCACATTTTACATTTTAAACGAAGTTGATCCATTTTCTCTGGTATAAACTGTCTTTCGCGTTTTTTCTCCTATACCGTAATGTATAATGAACTAACCTTTTGTGTATTAAAATGAAAAATAAAGTATTAATGAAGAATATTTGAAATTTGAAAAACGGGCTGTATGATTAACGCATGAGTTGTAATGTTGCAAATTTTCATAAAAATTGAATCATTGTTCTGTTTGAAAAATGTGCTTCGCGTTTAGTTCAGCTCTCGCACTTTCGCTGAAGACAGCCTTTGATGTTTGGATTTCACTGCTCATGAGATTTTAAAAGATACTATTTTATTATTGGATTTTTTGGAGATCTCTTTCGTTTAATGGAAATGGAATAAAGTAGCTACATATAGTGATTAAAAACAACAAATTTTCCGGAGCGAATTTTAAAAATTTCAAAAGAATTTTATTTCTAAAAAGAGTTAGAAAATGGATTTTTATTAAGAATTTTGAAGATTGGCCAAAATTTCTGTCACTGAATCCTTTTGACATAAAATATGCCACACATAGAGTAAAAAATCATTTAATTAATAAATTGAAACTATGTGAAACCTTAGTTACCATGCACAGTAATCTATATTTTATTTAATATTAGATGTATGAGAAGAAAAAACTAAAAATATTGCAAGGAAATTAAAAATTTGAGATTAGGAATTTTCCCCTAACCAGGTTAAATAGTTACAGGGTAAGATTTAAAATGCTTGAAGTAAACAGAGTTAAAAACAGAAAACCCAGTCAAAAATGGGTTTCACAATCAGTTGACTAAAACAATGTTTACCCAAAGGACGATCTTCTACCAGAAAAGTGTCTATGTGTAAGTTTCACAACCATATTAAAATAACGTCTTGGATTCCAAATGACAGTGACTTCAAATCGAAAATAATGGGTTTTACGTTATATAGTTTGTTATTAATCTCAAGAGTTCATTGAGATTCTGCCAATGATCTTGAACTGATTTAGTACACTCTATACACTGATAATTCTATATACTCTTTAACAAAAAAAAAAACAAAAAAAGGATGCACCAAGGAGTTGACCGATTATAATGAAATTTCGTATGCAAAGACATTTGTACCGAACATGCAAATCATTAAAATTTGGTATTCAATGAATGAATAGCGGAAGCAACAATGCATCGGAACTGCGCACTCAACAGTTAGGTGTCTATAACAAGCAATCCTTAATCTGATGGTCAAAATTTCTGCTGCAATGCAATTTAGGATACCTTTCAACGACTGAAAAATGCCTTAACGCAGGATTCGAGCTCATTACGAGCAACTGTCAGAGTCGAAAAGAGGTCGTTTCATTGGATTGAAAGAGGCAGGTTGGGCAAATCGGAGAATCACTCGTCATATGGGTCGAAGCGATGCGGCCAGTAGACGATGCTGGAAAGAATGGGTAAACACACAATAGCAAATTTCAGCATCATAATAGTAGCGGTCGACCTAGGGTCACCGCAGATCAAAAGGACAGATTGATTGTCAGATCAGCTATCATAGCGCCTGATCCATCGTTAGCAACCATCAGACGTGCGACCCGCACACTATTGTCCATCCTTCACAGGCGGCTGTTAGAAAGAAATTTATACTCGTACCGACCGCTACCCCACCTGCCACTTACGCCTGCACACTGTCGAGCCAGATTACAATGGTTTTTGGCTCGATCAGGTTGGAATCACGCTGACTGGGACGTATAGTGTTTAGCGACGAATCCCGCTTCCAACTGTGTCCTGACGATCATCGAAGACATGTCTGGAGAAGTGCCGATCCTGCTTTCACTATTGCACGCCACACTGGCCCTCAACCGTTATAGTCTGGGTGTCATTTCTTTTGACAGCTGGACCACTTTGGTCGTCATTAGAGGCGCTCTTAAAGCACAGCGGTACGTCGACGACATTCTGGGAACCGTTTTGCAGTACCCTGGCTTTATTTTTCAGCAAGATAATATCACATACGGAACGTGTTGCTATGAACTGTCTTACAGCTTGTCAAATAAATCCTTGGCCAGCCAGATCGACCAATCTCTCTCCAATCCAGCCTGTCTGGGATATGATGGGAAGGCGACTGCATCTACCAGGGAATGTTGATGACCTGGCCCGACAATTGGAGCAAATTTGGCAAGAAATACTGCACAAGATCATCAGGTCACTCTATGTCACGTCGTGTGGAAGCTTGCATCCAGGCTAGAGGTGGGTCAACACCTTATAGAGCTCGTTACTTTGTAGCTATGTAACTTTGAAATAAATCATTTAATTTTTCTGAAATTTTGATCATTTTCTATTCTATATATAATATTTCGACCCACCAATTTTTCTCTCTATCGGACAACTCGTTCTTAGTGCGTCGTTTGTTATAGAGTGTATTTTAAAATGTCGCAGCATATGAAACCTTAGGATTACTATGTGGAAAGGTGTCCAACAAAACAAAACTTCATTATTTTGAGATTGTAAGTTATGATTAGTTTTTAATGTTTCAAAGACCGATAGCTTAGAGAAAGAATTTGAGTGGCATAAAGGTTCCAAGACACTCATAGAATCTCTCTCTCTCTCTCTCTGTGTGTGTGTGTGTGAAGACGAAAACCTTTCCATTTCTTCAACTTCGGACACATTCTTAAGCTTTCTTAATAGTAGAAATCTCACCGAAAAACAGGCATTATAAAGCTAAGAAACATGTCTATCAGGTCTATCTAAGAAACATATCTATCAGTGCAATCGTGAACCGTCAGTGCAAACATGGATAAAAATAGAAAACTGTTGAACTCAAAATCATTAAAAAACTATTTGTAAATGTGATCAGCTGTGTTCACTTTAACAGAAAATTTTTAAAGATTTTTAATTTCAAATGTATGATTGTGTCAAAGGGGAAAGACTTCTGTTACTTTCAGGACTGAAGTATTACACATTCCATAGCCATTTTGAAAACATAAATTATTAACTCTTCTGTAAAAAGATAATACGACTGTGTGTGTGTGTGATTTTTTTTGGTAGGATTCAGTCTTTCTAAAAAGAAGTTTTTGTCAATGAATGATTAACTGGTTGCCGATAATAACATTCTAAATAATATTGAAAGGCAGAAGCTGTCAACTTAAGTTTAATGATGGTTGGAAAGATCTATGGATAAGACATATTCGAAATACTCTAAAACTAAGACTTTCAGTGTTGTGTATGATATTCAAGCTACGCAAAACAGATTTTCTAGCGGAACCATACATCACGCTATCATAACTTAATTTTGATCAGATAAATTCAGGATGCACACGTAGAAAACATATACGATCAGAACCCGTGTTGTATGCGAAAAAAACTCTTCAGATGTCCATTGTCTTTTCAAAGTGTTTACGAAAAAAATATTTAAAAAATATAAATGTAAAATATGAGATCGAAATTTTTGTTTTTTCTTGTAAATTTAACCTTAAAGAAATTGATTTCATCAACTACATTAATTAAAATATTGCTATAAATTTCTGGATCTGGATAAAATATCCTTTGTCTACAGAAATAGTAACATGTTTTTATTTAAAAAATAAAATGATACTCTATTTTCCTTTGACTAATTTCTAATTACATTAATCTCCTGTGTAGAAATTGTCTTTCAATATTCATTTCTTTTTTTTCATGCATGAAATTGGCAAGTTACCGACGTAGGAGTTATAAGAATTTTTATAGACATTAGGAACTTCGAAAAGATGTTATTAATTTTTATAATGATTAGAATGCGACAATCAGAACATTATTTTGTTGCCTCCCTTCTTTTGGGATAAAGTGCATCACAAATAAGGAGTTACATTAATTTTCTCTCTAAAATTACTGTGTTTTAACAATTTTTGGATTAAAATGGATGGTAAGTTCCCTTTATTTCAAAATCGTAAGTATCTCAAAAGTTATCATACCTCCGTAGGCTTTCTCAATATCGAAAAAAAAATAGAAATAATGCGTTTTTGTACGAAGGCATCACTTATTTACGTCTCTAATGTAATCAAACTATCATCAGTAGATACGGGTTGTAGAAAGCCACTTTGGGAAATAAGCATTCCGCTTCGATATATACACATTAATCGTACGTTTGTCATCCCCCCCCCCAATTACTTTTCATATACAGCTATTCAGGGTAATAGATCGATAATTAATCGGATTTGTGGGATCATTACCTGGGATTAAAAGTGGGATATTTTCATGAGTGAGAATATCTGTGTTATTTCCATACTCTATTGTAAAATTTTAAAAATGTTCTTAGGGAGTTTTTTGACAACTGTTTGATTAGTAGTCATAGGTTTTGTCGGATTCTATCCGCGGAACTTCAACTAATCCTCTTGGGGAAACTGCTCTTTAACTGTCATTTTAGTTTAAAAACTGATTTCCGTACAGATGACTTGATTTCATGCTATTGTAAAGACCATTTAAACCCTGGCATTGGGGTGTATAAGGTTAATCGTGAAATCTCGGAATAGAGTAGAAAGTGAGATTTGCGACTAGGAATTTGTGCGGTATGAAGTTAATACACATCTTAGCATCCACCCGGAGTAGTGGAAGGAAATAGAGGTAGTTTTGTACCAAGCTGTTACAGTTCGAGAAGGAGTCGTCTGGGGAACTACAAGTTCTCTAGAGATAAGTCATTTTGAATAATATCATAAGTTGAATTAAGAATTTGGATTTAAGATTGCTCCCAAGGTTAAGGAATAAGTTGTAAATTGTTCATAAAGTGTTATATCTAAAATAAAAGCAACCATTTTTAAAATCATGTCTGCTTCTTCTGCGAACTCTCTCACACCTGCAACCTTCAAGATGCGACAAGATGACAATACCTCACCCTGGAGATATCGATTTATGTACACGAGAAAGCATTTAATTATTCATTAAAATTGAATTCACAATTTGTTTTCAAATTTCGCTTGGAGATAAAATTATATTTCCTCCTTTCAACTGTAATTTTCATTTCCTAAAAACTTCTAAAGTAATTATCTGTTCTGTAGATGCTGAAAAGAGATAATACAATTGCCTTTATAATGTCCTTTTCTGAAGAATAACTTGACTCTTTTGCTCTAAAATTGGAATTCGTTTATTGACAAAAACTCCGAATACAAGTTTAGTTCTGTCCCATTACACTGCTTACTAGTGACGTTACGGCTGGAATTATCCGCATATTTTATTTATCATTCTTTTGGCTTCATTGTTTAATTGTTTCCAAAAATTGCTTTCTTTTGTTTAAAAGCAATAAAATTACGTAACATTGAATACCTTTTAGAGATATTCAATGGCCTCCACAAGAATCTCTTCAACCTTGATTTTATAACCAAGTTTGATTATTTCCTCGGTTAATCCGAAAATATCTTACTGTATAAAGTATTGCTTTCAATCACTATTGTTGTCAAGTGTTTTCTGCTATTTCGTCTATATGCTTTTGTAAAAAATACTTTTAAGATACAATTGATTAATAGTTGGAGAGTCAAAAATCTCGATGGATCCCCTATGTGTGTCACAGAGACATGCACATGTTAACAGAGAGAAAATCGCTTTTATTTATAGAAACTCTTAGTTATTGTTTTTAAAAAAATGTTTTCATTGATACACAACATCAAAAGTTTAACAAAATTCATTAGTTCTAAAAGTCTTCAAAGTTGGGAGTTCTCAATTTTTTCCCATGGTGAATTCGGGCTACTTCAGGCGTGTTTTTTAGAATAGCAAAACGTAATAATTCAATCAATCTAGAAAAAAAACTTTATATTTTTAACACTTTTTCACGTTTTAAAAATTATGACTCATAAACTCTGAAACTTTTTAACGAGAGATAAATTAAGAGTTAAAAAACTTTTTTTATACAAACAAGCTTTTATTTAAACGCTAATTTTTTTTATTTAAAGAATAAGAAATAAACTGTTCATTAAAATTTTTTTTTACTATCAACTTATAAAGACATTACACAATTTATAGGATATAAAAGCTTGTCGAGAGATTTAAGAACTCGTATTTACTTAGCTTGAAAATTTTAAAAGTTAAAATCAATCAGATCAAGTTATTTAATTTACTTGCTTATCTATACAGGTAATTCTCGAGACAAGCTTTTATATCCTGTAAATTGTGTAATGACGTTATAAGTTGATAGTAAAAAAGTTTTACAGGAAAATTTTATTTTATTCTTTTTAGCGCATTTAAATAAAAGCGTGTTTTTTTAAAAGTTTTTTTTTTTTTTTACTTTTAATTCATTTTTTACTTTAATTTATAAACTTTTTTAACATATAAAGTTATAAAATTTACTCTGAAATGTGTGTTTTCAGAAACTTTATACAAAAAAAACTACTTTATATAGATTTAACATTTAACTACAGTCGGACCCCGATTTAAGGAACCCCTATTTGATGAATTTTGCGATTTAAAGAATTTTTCTCTTTCCCCAATTAAAAAGAAAGCAAAAACCCCTATTTAACGAATAATAAACCCCAAAATAGTGAATCCGCAGTTGCAAAAACTTTTTATTAGTTTGTGTTAGACAAAATTGGATTTTTTTTTTCAAATAACATCCTTTTTGTTCGGAACAGAAGAAAGATTTTTTTCTTTAAGTCCCAACTTTCTACGGCAAAGAGTGCAGAGCGTTATTAGGCATAACAGGGGCAGTTGAGTTTTGAGTGTAAATTACCGCGTTAGTTTTGAATAGAACAGATATAACTCCTTTCTTATCTTATCCCACTCCGTAATTTTCCGGAATATCCGGAAATCTCCGGAATATTTTAAAATTTTAACGATTATGTTACATTTGTTGTGACGGACTACCTATCTTTGCAACTGAAGTTCAGAAAACTGTTGATTTGTTGGATCCAATGAATAGCGATTCTAATGAAGAAATTGATAACGAAACTCTTATCAAAACTATTACATTTTCTAATGCTTTACATTGTTTGGAAACTGTGAAAACATACCTTATGCAGCTGAATATAAATGAAGCAGTATTTTCTTCTTTGCATAAAGTCGAAACAAGTAATAAAAAAAAATTTAAGTCAATTCCTACTTAGGTCAACAAAGAAAAATTTTATTTTATAATTTCTTTTTATTAAATAGTTACAATTAATACAAATATGTATATACATATGACAGAATCACAATGTTAAGTGACAAAATAAAAAGAGATTTTCTTGCAATTTTCCATTTTCCTTTCTATATCGGGTGTTAAACTATTTTTTGTTCGTTTTTGTTACTATTTATTCATTAAATTTAATTATTTTAATAAAATAGTATAGTAAAAAAGAAATCCCATTCTCAGAAATCAGACCATTTCAGATGGGATTTGAACCCACGATCTTTGGATTAGAAGTTAACGAGCTATCCATTGCGCTCAGAGACACAACGACCAATTTTTCTTTCTATATATGCTGTTGGATTATTATTTTGTATTTTACTTTATTTCATTTTTAATTTAATTAACGAATTAATATTTGAAAAAACTGTATCAGCATCAAGTGTCTTCCACTACAAGTTTAAAAAATGTATTTAAATTTGAATGGATGAATAGAAAGGATTTTATTAACGATTGAAAATTTGAACACAATATATAAATAAATATATATATATGTATAGAGAGAGAATTGAACTAATAGTAGGAATTGAAAAAGAATTCTTTCGAGTCAGGAATCAAAAATATTTTCAAGCATCTATCAGTCAGTATTTTAAAATTTAAAATTAATTGGTGTGTAATAATTCATTAGTAGCTGTTGAATAAAAAGTGTAAAATTTCTAACTATGAATATTGTTTGTGTTGTTGCTTACTGTAGAATTTCCAAAAGGTAAATGCAAAAAATTTGTATTTTGTTAGAACCCGATATAATGAATAGCCCGGATTTAGCGAACAAAATGTTCGATCCCGACGAATTCATTAAATCGGGGGGGGGGGGGATGATTGTATATCATATTCGAAGGATAAAAGAACTGCGATCCTTATCCCTTTAAGACGCAACCCTCTAATTCGTGCTGGAACATTCCGCGTTCTGGGGGATGGGGTAGCAAATTTCTTTTATCATTTCTTCGAGGGTCATTGGGGTCAGTACAGTGTTAATAACCAAAAGAATGTAATGTTTAAAGATAAAAATATTTGTGGTCTTAAAGGTATCCGACTGCGCTAAAATTGAGAATTTTGCCAAAAATTGACAAATTTTTTAAGATGTTATTTTATAGGCCATCTTATAAGCTTTATAAAAATTGCAATTTTATTATTTTCCGTTCACTAGAACAAAAACTACAAGTGTTTTAGTAAAAGTAGATGCCATTATTTAAAGCAATATATATGTCATACTTTAAAGCGCGTTTTACCCGAAATGTGTGTTTTTAAAAAAACACTTAAACGGGGCCAGCGATTGCTGAAAAGGTTTTGAAAATAATGAACCGAAATTTTTTGTGTATGTTCTGTATAAAAGTAGAAATGTTTTAACCTTCAGACTTATCAATCACTGTTTTATTACAAAATTTACAGTCCCTTATGTTAATATAATCACTAGTTATTTTAAGCAATTTCAAATGATAACTAAGATAAAGGGCTCTAGTTTTTGAAAAAATTAAAATATCTCTTATCCTGAGGGTCATTTCAAACATGGATAACATAGCAACCCATCAGAATTGAAAATTTGTTCATAAATTTTTGGTACAGAATGGACCCCGTTTATGTTATTTTTGGCCAATTTTGACCCATTTTTTCCCATTTTAGTCATAATAATTTCTTTTTCTCATCTTAATTTTAGCACCTTTTTTCTTTAAGGTATCCGACTGGTTGCGACAACTTTTTTTTGAAAAAATGGAGATATGGGGTTTTTTTTGTGATTTTTATATTTATTTGGTATATTTTAAGAAAAAAATCCTAAAATTGAAAAGAGAAAAAAAAATTATTATTATTAAAATGGGAAAAAACTGGTAAAAATTTACAAAAAATTACGTAAACGGGGCCCGCCCTGTACAAAAATTTTATAAACAAATACTCAATTTTTCAGTTTTGATATGTTACTTTGTTATTAATGTTTGAAGTGACCTTCAGGATAAGAGATATTTTAATTTTTACAAAAAATAGAGCACTTTATCTTAGTTGTTATACGAAATTGCTTAAAAAACAGTGGTTATATTCACATAAGGGACTGTACATTTTGTAATAATGCAGTGATTTATAAATCTGAAGATCAAAATAATTCTACTATTATACAGAACATGCACAAAAAATTTCAGTAAATTATTTTAGAAACTTTTTCAGCAATCCTTGTCCCCGTTTGATTTTTTTCAAAAAAAACACATTTCGTGTAAAACACATTTTAAAGTTTGAAACACTTTTTTCTAAATATTAATACTTACCTACAGGTTTAAAATTCCCCAGATTTATACGTAACACCTTCCTTTTTCTCAGATAATGCACAGCTCCTTTTTTTAAGTCCTCTGAGTTTTTTTCTCTTGTTTTTTGTAGTTGGCAATGAATGTCTCTCCGAGTCGACAATTCTTTCGTCATCAACGCTTGAATAGCCCTTCACAATGAAACAACCCATTGGGATGTGTAAATGTTCCAACACGGAAAGAATCCCTTTAGATCCATCATTGAACTGTAATACAGCTAAGAATGCGCCAAATTGTAATGTCAGAAGTTCAACAAAAGTTTCTTTTGGGATTATGCTCCACAAAACACCATTAAAACTTTCATTGGCATTTTGGGTCTTTCCATGCAAATATTTTTCGAGAAGTGATTGATCACATAAATCCATATTCAGGATAAGAGATATTTTAATTTTTACAAAAAATAGAGCACTTTATCTTAGTTGTTATACGAAATTGCTTAAAAAAACAGTGGTTATATTCACATAAGGGACTGTAAATTTTGTAATAATGCAGTGATTTATAAATCTGAAGATCAAAATAATTCTACTATTATACAGAACATACACAAAAAATTTCAGTAAATTATTTTAGAAACTTTTTCAGCAATCCTTGTCCCCGTTTGATTTTTTTCAAAAAAACACATTTCGTGTAAAACACATTTTAAAGTTTGAAACACTTTTTTCTAAATATTAATACTTACCTACAGGTTTAAAATTCCCCAGATTTATACGTAACACCTTCCTTTTTCTCAGATAATGCACAGCTCCTTTTTTTAAGTCCTCTGAGTTTTTTTCTCTTGTTTTTTGTAGTTGGCAATGAATGTCTCTCCGAGTCGACAATTCTTTCGTCATCAACGCTTGAATAGCCCTTCACAATGAAACAACCCATTGGGATGTGTAAATGTTCCAACACGGAAAGAATCCCTTTTGATCCATCATTGAACTGTAATACAGCTAAGAATGCGCCAAATTGTAATGTCAGAAGTTCAACAAAAGTTTCTTTTGGGATTATGCTCCACAAAACACCATTAAAACTTTCATTGGCATTTTGGGTCTTTCCATGCAAACATTTTTTGAGAAGTGATTGATCACATAAATCCATATAGGTGTTTTTCACCGTGTTCAATACAGCAGTTGGTAAGCCAGGTGTTCTATGGTTATGCAGTTTTCCTTCTTGCTTGGCCTTTTGGTATTTGCACCACGTATCGGATCCAGAAGGGCATTGTCCATGCATGGGTTTTTTGTCGGTTGAGCAGCAATGAAAAAATGCAGCAATGACTGCAGTCTGCATGTTAGACAAATTGCCGACATTACTTCGAATAGCAATTCCAAAATAATTTTGAAGTGTGTCGATAAATTTGTCGGTCAATTTTCCTTTCCCACCTAAACCTTTTGTGGATTTCTTCAACTTTCGTAAACGAGAGCCAACTCTCTTCTGCACATGTCCTATGCACTCATATTTAGTTATGCTCTCAATACCATACATGTCTTTCACATTATTGAACGCCTTTGAATCCCCATCTCCGTAGTAAGATGTATATCGAAGACTGCGGTTTGCTTCAGACCTTTCAAAAATCCTATAAGCACCGACAGTTTCCATATTAGAAGCTGATCCTTTGTGATTTTTACAAAAATGTGACACTACGCATTTTTTGGAGGGTCCCGATGTTTTTTCGTTTTTTGTACACACTCGACAATATTGACTGAGCACTTCAATGTCTAATATTTTACCAGAGTCCACAGAAATTGCCGAAACACATCCATTCAGTGAAGAGTAGCCACGTTTTTGCCATGTACCATCTACACTAACGCCACACTCATTTGAACATTCCGCAATGGATTTTGCTGACTCCAACATAGAACTGTTTGCAGCTTGTGACGTAGCATGCAGCAACTTAATTTCATGTTGTCTGTATGTACATTTTGAAAGATAAGGAATATTCAGCATACTGAACAGTTTCTTTCCAGCTGAAAATCCTTTGCCAATAACTCTCATTCCAAAGACGAGAAGAAGGTTTACTGTATTTAAATTATTCACCTTTGATGTAGAAGTGAATCCTTTTGAAAATGAACATTTCTTACACTTGAGACACAAATTTGACTGCAAACCAAGTCTTGAGTCTTCAACCAAGTACAGTTCTTGATCAAAACAAACAGGGCAAGAAAGAATAGAGAATATTGATACCAGTATTTTGATGTCGAAAATTCTATTACCAGAAAGAGTTCCGGTATCAACATTAAATAAAGTGTCGCTTAATCCTCTTCCCAATTTTTCTGTACTAATACTTGCATCACTAACTTTCTTTTGAGCAGTGCGGAAATTACCATTAAACTTTCGATTCTTTGGACGTATTTTTCGTCCATGTCCCATGGCAGATATTTGAAGAATTAAAAAGCAGTTTTATCAAATACGAAAATCAAAATGAACCTGTTTCAGTAAAAACTTGAATGAAAAAAGTTAGCAGTGATATGGAACGTTAAGAAGTAAATAAACAAATATCCTGAAATTGCCAGATTTGAAAACTCCTTTTATATAAAAAAAATAAGTGAGGCTTCTTAATAACGTTAAACAAAATATTAAAATATACTTTACTTCAAAATATATTTTTGAAAAAGTGGAAAGAAACCAAAAAAAGTTTCAGTTTCGGTTTCAGAATGCCACTTCCGGTCGGCAGTTACCAACTGGAAGTGTCATCTGCTTGTACTAAAACAGTTGTAACTTTTGTTCTAGTGAACGAAAAATAAAAAACTTGGTAATTTTATAAAGCTAATAAGTTGGTCTACAAAATAGAATCATAAAATTTTTTTGTCAATATTTGACCAAATCCCCGATTTTAGGGTAGTCGGATACCTTAAGCATGAATAAAATTTGGGACTTGCTTACGATGGAGGAATGAGCCATAATATTTATTTCCAAGAAAAAGACATTTTGCCTATTTATGTAACTTGTGACTGCGTGAAAGTTTGCTTACGTCGCTGTATAAAGAAGAAACCCAAGGGCTGTTGGCGACCGACCTCGTAATTTTGATCTTCGGGCAAGTGACGAGAACGACACTTGAGCCGGCAACTGCCTCTGCAAACTACCACACCACGTGTATAGGATGTAACTTGTGAGAAAAATCACAACATAAAGTTGTATTTTAAAATACGAGTAGAAATGAACCAAATTGATCTTTTTATGTAATAGATTTCAGCATAATAGTTCCAGTCTAGTTGTTGTTTCTTATGCCACCTGATCTCGACTGCGTCAGATTCAGGCCCACGAAAATCATCATGGTATCAAGGCGCTAGATATACGCCTGTCGTTGGCCGTAGCACCATTCAGGTGACAGTACGATTTAGCTCGGTTCCACCCCAATTTTGAGGAAGATCACCTTGGGGAAGGGGCCTCCCACCTCTCTTCCCCTTCCACCAACCTCACGAGAGGACTTGCGGCTCGACGGTTATTTAAAGTACCCCCATGCCGCAAAGGCACTATACATCTACAAACATCCATGTCTTCTCCGTGATTCGAACCCAGGCCCTACGGCACAGCAGTCAGCGTTGCTAACCACTATACTATATCAACCACTATATCAGCGTCCTAATATATATCCTGTTATTTTTGGAACATGTTTCCATTACCCCATAATATTCGAAGTTATTTTTAAAAAAAACATGCTACCTTATTACTTTCAGAATATGTTCCGCGAGCTTGTTTCATTTTAAATATATATTCTATGACATAATATATATATTTGTTACAAAGTGCACAACTGTAATACATTTGTAACATATATTCCAAAAGATTATTAAAGTTAACACAATATATATTTATCGATATAAATATTGCATTTTGAGTGTATTTCACTATATTGCTTACTTAAGAATATTTTTCCTGTTATTTTAAGCAGGGTAATTTTCATGTTTTTAATATTATTTTGAAAAATCAAGAGACAATCAAACATTTTTCCATAATGTGCATTGCATATCAACATTAAAAAAATACCCCCATTTTTCCATAATAACGTCATTTTTGGGGTAAAAAGAAAAAAATATATAATTCTACAATGAAAAAAATATGTAATCATACTGTCTCACAAATATTCGAATGGAATTAAAGTATGGAAATCCTCATTTGTATACGTCAAGAAACACGGTTCGAAACTTCAAGACAACCTTTTTAAACGTCTTAAGGATGCATTTAAGGAAAGATCGAAGAAATAAAAAATGATGTCTGAGCAAGAAGCAACTAAGACATCAATCCTCTCCCCCCACCCCTCGAAATTATTATCACTCTGAGTTTGTTGGTGTCGTCACTAAGACGGAAAGCCTAATACGGGCAAAATTTGCGCCAGACGAAGAGAAAGTGCATTTAAAAAATTGTTACTACTATTACAAATGAAGACAATGAATACATTATTATTCAATTTAGTTAAATATCTCTCCGAGATAAATTTTTAAAAAAAGTTTCCCTCTCTATTGTGTTAAAAGAGAAGCAGGTTTAGATAACGATGTCAACACCGTAGCTTCATACCTACACCTTTCTAACATGAGGATTTCTTTTAGCTCTGACAAATAGAACTTATATCGAGAGAGAGAGTTTATGTGCACGTGTAGAATTTATATCCTTATTATTTGATATTGTTTGCGCGAAATTTCTTTGAAATTCGAGAAAAGATTTACTAAATCCGGGATTTTGTGATCTCTGAATGAGATGGGTCAGTGAACTAATTTTTTTGTTTATCAATACTAGAAATTTCGTGTTTTTAAAGAGATCTACATTAAATCTTATGGAAACAAAGTGATGAAGAATATAAACTTTAATCCATTTCTATACGAAATAGCGTAACTTTTTGTTTCATGAAAGTGCTGAGAATTAGAAACGTTTCTAATTGTAAATGAAGTCTACGGTAGCCCACAAATAAGAATCAAAACCCGAAAAATATTCTTGGAAGACTAAATACAAATATTTGAGAAGGTTTTGGTAGGAAAAAACCCAGTTTATTGCAATTTTATATATAAGTGCTCCCTTCTAATCTACTTCAAACTGACCCTGTACAGATGCTGATACAAGGTACAATAATCGAGGCAAAAAGACTTCATGGTGGAGTGATGTGAAAGTATGAAAATGGAATGCCAAATAAGATGCTTCTTCTTTACTTGACTCTGGTTAAGAAAGAGAGGCTTGTTCCCAAGAGCTCTTTTTTCAATACCTACTATTAGTTCACTCTCTCCCTATATATATATCTTGTTCAAATTTTCAATCGTTAATAAAATACTTTTTATTCGTCCATTCAAGTTCAAACACATTTTATTAAAACGTGAAGTGGAGGACTCTTGATGTTTATACAGTTTTTTCGAATATTAATTCATTAATTAAATTTAAAAAGAAATAAATAGTAACAAACAAAAATAATAGTCCAACAGCATGCATAGAAAATAAAATCGTCCATTGTATCCCTGTAGCGCAATGGATAGCGAGCGCTTTGGACTTCTAATTCAAAGATCGTGAGTTCGAATCCCACCTGGGGTGGCCTAGTTTCTGAGAATGGGATTTCTTTTTTACTATACTATTTTATTAAAATAATTAAATTTAATTAATAAATAAATAGTCACAAACCAAAACAAGATATCAATCATTGGCATGGCCAAGTAATTTTAGCGCGTTTTTCCCATGTTGTATTTTACAATAATGCAACTAATGAACTTTTTACTAACAGAAAGTAGTACTGTACCACTCCTCTAAATGTACTACTATTGAGCGGAAAAGAAATAATGACACAAATCTGTATCAGCACTATAAAAAAGCAAAAAAATTTTTTTTTACAGAAGCTACAAAAGCCCGGACAAGGTGACTAAACTCCTTGTCTAGGCATAAAACTCGCTTATACGTATTTATTCTTTTAAGTTTAACAACAGAAAGTATATACAATTAATAATAACTTAACTACTACATTACTTAAAGTTTATTTAGCTTAACTAACAAAGGCTTATGGAATGAAAAGAATGACTCGTATACGTAAACACTGATGGTGTAGCCAGTCAATTTTTCAAAGATTGCATCGATAGTGGTGCCAGAATCAGTTGTTGGGGGTTCAGGTGGTGATAGCATGTCGAGGTCAAATTCCGTTTTCAAATATGTTCTTAATGTACCGTTTGCATTAAGAACATTAGTCAAATTTTTGTCATTAAAATCTCAGCACAAGATCACATTCAAACTAGTAAACCAGATGGCGTGTTGATGTAAGAAGTTTTCGAAGAATTCCCAGTCAGATTTTGGATTGCGATATAAATTGATTATATTGATTCCTTTGTAGGTGCATATAGTCATCTCGATGTGCTTATTTTGTATGATTGCCTCTGAATGTTGCTTGTTTGTTAATTCTTCGGGAATGCGAGCATATATGATTGTGTCTTGTGCTCTAGCGAAATTCAGGAAAATTTGTAGGAAAATTCGGGAAAACTGTGGGAAAATTTAAATATAATTCGGCTCATCTAGGGAACAAATGCGAGCAAATGCCGAAAACCCGAGGTCAATTGGTTGCTTATTGGCTGAGAAAAAGGTACGACAAAATATGGAACGAAGACGAAATTTGCGTCCTAATAGCGCTTTTTTTCCACTACGTGAAAAACGCGCTAAAAATAGTCCAACACCATAAATAGAAGGTAAAATGGAAAATCGCTTTCTATTCCGTCACTTAATATTGTGTTTCTGTCATATATATATACTTATTTATATTAATTGTAACTATTTATAAAAAGTAACTAAAATAAAATTTCTCTTTGTTGACCTAAGTAGGAATTGACTTAAATTTTTTTTTTATATTACTTGTTTAATTTCATTATACAATTTGTGCTGACATATGATATTTATTTTTCAATATTTTGGCAAACTTTCAACAGAGTTCCTCATTGTGTGTGAAATGGGTATAACTATGTTTTTTTAAATACTCAGAAGTTTTGGTTTACTGTGCTCTCATTTTCTCTCTCTGTGTGTGTACACATTTTTAAAGTTATTTGTATATATGTGGAATAAAATTTAATGTTAGCAAATATTGATATTATTAGCTGCATTACATTATTTTAATGACAGCCAGCAATTTTTATGGAATGGAAGATTTCTGTAGCTCATTAAATCAAATTCTCCAGATCATTATGCTCCCTAAAAATACCCCTAAAATTTCAACGAGCACTGAAGAGTTGCTTAGCTGTATACCAAGATTTTTTTAAAGAACTTGCAGAACCAAATCAGTGAAATAAGTAAAAAGATGAATAATATATTTAAGAAAAAAAAGTTCACACCGCAAAATATTTCAGAAAAGAATCCATCTTCCCTGAACATCATTACCGGACGAAAATCTGCATTACATTCAAGCATCTGTGGTGCGTGTTTCTAGAGAGGACGCAATTTTGTGATTCATCTCACACAGTAAATAAATGCGTTTATTATCAAAAAAAATGTAGCGACTAGAAAATTAGTATTATTTAGAAAGTTTTTATTCTATCTCAAACATATATAAAAGTAAATGCATAGACCTGAAAATCTACATAATTGTTTTTTATTACTTTTTCTAACCTTTTTTGAATTAAATACTGTTTTTTTTTTAAAATTTCATCTTGCATGGCTGCTGGTCAGCATGTGGAACGTATTCCTTTTTATTGCTATACAAATCGCATTAATTTTTGCAGGATTTCTGTTCACACGATTTTTGAAGGAACGTAATTGTCTTGTAAAAAATAGGAAATTAAGTGTATTTGGGAATGGTTTTGAGTGGGTTGTAGGAGGAGGGGAAGAAAGGGACTATTTCATTATAAAATATAGTTTTCTATAATAAATTAAAAATTCTTGTCTTTTATTTTCATGAGAGTTATGAGTGAGGGAGTATTTATTATTAATGTCACATTTAACGGGTAACGAGAGTTATTGCTTACGACCACATAATTTTGAACCACACAGTTTAGTGAAGAGGATGATACCTGAGCTAGCACGCCATTTTCTAACTTCACATCACGCCAACATGAGAACTTACAGCCACGACAGATTTACTGAGCATCAACCTCTCTACATGTTTCCCAGCGACAACAGTCTGTATGAGGGTGGTGGGAGGACTAGATGTTTGAAAATTTCAAAACAAAATTCGATGGGAAGTATAGTTTTAGTATGTAATAGTTTTTTTT